>OZ010668.1:26807636-27055136 GCA_963932185.1 Troglohyphantes excavatus | reverse complement strand
TTATTC
Source organism: Troglohyphantes excavatus (assembly GCA_963932185.1). NCBI lineage: Eukaryota > Metazoa > Arthropoda > Arachnida > Araneae > Linyphiidae > Troglohyphantes > Troglohyphantes excavatus. The sequence continues at coordinate 27,055,130 of OZ010668.1, read as the reverse complement.
ACAATGGGAAGTATGGGGCACCTCAGTGGGAGACAAGTAAAAACCACATTATTCTTAATCGCAAAAAAAAAAAAAAATATGTATTTTAATCTTTCTTTCTCTGTTTTTTTAATACATATGAAGACGTGGTTGTGTGCAAGGTGGTTGTAAACAAGGCAGCTCCACTTTGTACTTTTACATTATGCGATGCAAGAAGCGTTCAGTGTGTTTCGTCCTTCCTGAAGAATTTTGAAAACTGGAGCTGCCTTGTTCTTGCTCCCAAGTCTTTATATGCGTTTAAATAAAAGTTTATCGTTGAAAATATCCCATATAAGTTTTTATTAAAAAATAGAACAAACTTTTCAGTAAAAAGAATTTTATATGTTATATTATTACAAACATAAGTACGTTATTTTTATCACTGTTATTATAAATACACAAAAAATAAGTGTAATAGATTTTGCAAGTTTGATGTAAACTACAAAATGAGTTTTGAGTAATCTTTAAATTCACTTTTGTGAATTTGTTTCTGATGAAAATTAATCGTAACTTAAGATTTTATTCTTCCATCTTTCTCTCATCCTCATTATGTGGAGTTTATGGAATTATGAAAGCATTTTATATGCTACAAAATAAAATCCCCATTATTTAAAGAGTTTAAATAGGGTATATTAAAATAATGTTATGTTTAAGTGTACAAATTAAAGTGTAACGATAAAAATGATTATTTGCTGTTATTATTTTCATTTTTGATGTCGATTACTTTTATTTGATTGCTCTGCATTATTAAATAAATATTAACATTTTCAGTTATTGAAATGTTTTTATCAAAAGGAGTTAATACCCCTTGTGGCCGTTTCACGTTTATTATAATGAAACAATGTAAACAATTAATAAATGATGAAAAAGAATATTTCTTGCAATTGTTTCAATTACCAGACTGTGTCATGACAAAATTAAATGCTTCGAGGTTTAATTTACATTTAATTTTATGGAAGTAATTAAAAAAATCAATATTATAAATGTATATATTTGAAAAAAAAATCTAACCTCTCGTTCACTGAAAAAAATAGAAAATTCTGAGATTGCCCTTGAAGTAATGTAACGTTTCATTAGTAAAACATAACATTAAATGTGACAAAATACGAGTCATGCAAACAATGGTTTATTTTTTAAATGGATTAATTTTCACAGTTAATGTTGCTTTTATAGTCGAAAGTTTTGGCGTCAATTACAAATATATAAATTATTATTATTTACATATGTAATGATAAACAACAAATATATAATAATATACCAAATAGTTTGTCTTATCGGCCATAGAAACTTATTTTCTATGCTTATAGGAATCTAAAAATTTATATATAAGCACTATTTAACTGCAATGGTATATGCATTTTTAAAAAATTCCATTTGAAAAGCAATAATCAATATTGTTATAAGATAATTTAAACAAATAAAAAATTATCTGTTTATGTATTATAATTTTTTTAATTTTCATATAATTTTGAGCTTATATACTGTTTTTTACGTTAAAATTTTGACATGAGATTATTTCTTCTGAAACTTAATGACTTGAACTTGATTGGTTATAGATGTATATGTATTTGATCTATAGTGGAAAGATTCAAAACATTTAACTGTTGACTTTAAAAGTTATTTTATTGGTGAAAAACATTTCTTTCAAAACAGTTTATTAGAGAGTAAGTTATTAGTCTTTATGTAACCAAACGCTGAAAGAAAAAGTTTTTGCTTATTTTTAAGTTATAATTCATTTTAAAGTGTCTAAATTTTAGTTTCAAAATACTCAATGAGATTTCAAAGTTAAATTCTAATAGGGCCTGGGGTAAAATGGGTATTTTAAATTAAATATTGAATTGCACAATGTTGAATTTATATTTTGTTCTCGTTCTTTTGATCTTTTAATTTACGTTATTAATGAAGTACAAGTTAGCAATAAATTAAATTTCTGGGCGTTATAATTCAAGTCTAAATGTAGATTTGTTTGAGTATACAAAAAAAAATTGTGATACTTTGATACATGAAAATTTCTGTATATAAACTAGAAAAGTCGAATTGTTTACGAATATTCTTGGGATTTGTATAGAATAGAATCCTTTTAATACACCCCAATGAAAAAAAAAATCTAATTTGTTTAGTTTTTTTTTCAATGTTTTACAAAAAAGTATTGGAAATCGTATTAATGTTAAAAGTATTGGAAATCGTATTAATTTAACAATCTTTGACAAAAGTGAAATTATTCTAATATAAATGTCGAAGCTTAAAAAAGACAAAAATTAACTGCAATATATTCAACACTGTTTATATGTTAATATTAAAAAGTAGCTTACATTTATTTTCTCAAATAAACTGTCAATAAATTAACATATTTCGATACGAAAATAGCCACAGTATGCTTGATTTATTCGAAGTTAAATATAATGTTTTAAAGGAAATAAAAAATCGACTGGGAAACAAACGAAAAATAAAGTAGATGCATAATAGGGTACTAAATAAAAAAAAACTAGAATATAAAATTAGCAGGTGTTCTATTTTGAAGGAAATAAATTATACAATTTAGTGGATTTTTTTAAAATGGCGAATAAGAGTTTGCTTTTAGGAAGAAAAACAGTCCATTAGTAATCCAATGTATTGAGTTCTTAATATTTTGACATGTTTTTATTTATTTTATTTTATTCAAGTTACTAATTTGTTTAAGTTTATTTTAATAATGTCTAAAATTCCAGAATTCCATGTTCTAAAAATTCCATAATTCCCACAGGGTACCCATTTTATCCCATCTATAAATCGTAGCAGGTTAAAAAAATTAAAAATATTTACGAACCTCATACCTAAATACTAATATACGATTATGTTTCTAATAAATAAGTGAATTGTTTTATAAAACAATCGTATTTTCTAATTTTTTTTCCATTAAGATATTGGACTTTGAACGTCAACAATCGAGTTTTAAGATTTTTCATTTCCCTCCACTTTTACGCTATTGTTTAGATGTCAGCAGATGCATTTTTATATTTTAATCAATTCAAAACGGTTGTTTAATAATTCACTGTAAAAAAAAAGGTGATTAAAAATGAGTACATGAGCGTACTAGTTTCATTTGAGTGCAATTGCATCGTCAATGAGCGATGGTGTACTCAAATTTAAGTAATCGTACTTTCTCAAAAATGAGCATTGTGATTTAATATTGCTATTCTCAGCTTCTGTTCAAGTCATCTTATATTATCAAAGCGACCTGTCAAACTTAAAACAGTTGTTCAGAAGATGGTTTTCCACATTATTTGATGTCGATTGCTTAAGTGGAAACTGAGTAATTCCGATTCAATTATCTTAATTCCCATTCTTTTGCCACACCTTTTTAACATTATTTATATTTATAACTTCTTCACTTCGACCTGGTAGCTTAACGGATAAGGGTCTGGACAGCGGTGCTTGCAGATCTGGGTTCGATTCCCGACAAGTCTTTGTTGCAATTGGCGATATTTATTGAAAGGCTAGCATCCGCTCTTTTTTCATTATTACCCATTATAAGCATTTTTAAGTAATGTTATTTTCAAAATTGAAACTTATGTATTCGGTGCATTGATAAGCATCGAATGTATTCAAAAATTAGTAAATTTTACTTATTTTTGAATACCTATTTTTAACAGTGTATGTACAGCCGGGAGAAAAAAAACCGAACCACCCCTGGTTAATCGGCCACTATTTATTTTAGGGCTAATTTTCAATAGCAACCCACCCCTGGTTAATCGGCCACTATTTATTTTAGGGCTAATTTTCAATAGCAACACCTACGATTGATAGCGCATAAATGATCCGCGCCCTCAAAATAATCTAAATATAAATTTTCTTTAATTTCCTACATTTATATGCAGCTTTATTAGACAAATATGTATCGATCTTATTTGAGTGGCTATCTTCACATTGATCAAAGTATTAGTTGGAATACGAAATGAAGGACAATGTTTTGGTGGCAGTTGAGTTCTAAACTTTCGATATTCATAATTAAAAAACTACTTGATCCAAATGATTTGCAAATTGATGTCCAACGATAAATTTTGTTGTAGATTCTAAATATTGAGTCAAAATTGGGTCTTGCTATTGGAAATATTAAAGTTGGCGCGGATTTTAATATGAAAATAGTCCAGTATGCAAATTTTTGATGCATCAATGTGTAGTAGACTCTATTCCTTACCAAATGGTATATTAAGTTTAGCTCTACAATAAATAGTGGCCGAGAAACCAGGGGTGGTTCGTTTTTTTTCCCCCGGCTATACTTAAAAAAAGTGCAGTAGTGCTATCAAACATATTAACATCTTTTATGCAGGATCTATCGTTTAGAATTCCCCCAACTAATTTCTTGCGCTTGACAAGGAATTTTTTTAATAGTCTATTTCGTTTTATTTTCGTATCGTATATTTCGTTTTATTCTGTGAGGAATACAACTGCATCTCAAATGCGGAAGAACCAAGTCAGCATTTTGTTCAATTTGTATTTGGACGGGAAATTGTCCGCAGGAAGTTCCTGAGGGATATTAAATCAACCCTTTCTTGTCGCCTTAGAATATTTCTGAAGAAAGGAAATTCAAAAAATGGGCCATTCGATTCTTGGAATATAGAATTTTAAAATATTGCTTTGTGCTTTATAAAAATGAAAAAAAAAAAAAACTTTATCCACACTCTCGCAAAAATACAAATTATTCCAAACTACAAAGAAGTGGAAACTGAATTGACATTTCAAACTTCACAAAACTTTTTCGTACTTTGGGAAATATATTTCTTCATTTCCTATTTTTTTATATATATTTTTTTTATATTATTAATGGTTTCTACCAAAAATAATGTATTCTAAAAACAATACACGGAAATATTTTTTTAATATCTAGCAAAAAAATGTAATTTCAATTCTATACTTTTCTAGACATAAGTAATTTTCAGACATGAGTGAAGAAAAAAATTGGCAATTTATCACAAAAAGATTACTTACAACATTAAAATTTCGAATAAAGTGACATATAGCATATACCTATATAATCTATATAACAGAGAAACCTATATAACAATGAAGATTATTTTTCCACGCTACATGGTCATATTAAGATGATTTATTTAAAACTTCTTAACTTATTTGTTAATGGTATAACATTTCATATTTTTTAAGGCCTTCTCTTATTAATATAACTACATATCTAAACGTTTTTCAAAAGTATATATCACACACTTGCTTCAAAATGGTCATAACTCAAAAGAATGGTCTTTAAGTTGTCTAAAAAAATAGGTTCCAAAAGCACTACCTAACAATCGCCAAAAGTGTGTAATTTAACTTTTGAAAATGGGACGGCAGAGGGCAGTTATGTCGCACTTAATTGTCGTCTGAGTAATGGGGGAGTTTCACGCCGAGAAGAAGAAGAAGACTGCTGTTCCAACGGAACATGGAGAAAAATCAGCGACGCCGAAGAAGTTCCGTAGTATTAGCATGGAGCTTCAGTTCCTGTACTATAATTTTAAGTTTTGGTCATTAAAAAATATCTCAATATAAAAATTTTTACTTCATACACTGAGATAGATTATGCTCATCGTTTATAAAGCATTTTTTTGTCTTGAAATAAAAGTACTTTTCCGTATTTCGTTGTAATTCTAATTATATACAGATATAATATACGTATTTCTATATTTAAATTTATTCATATATAGAATAAAAATAATACTTATTTGGAAAAAACAAATATTATAAGCAAACTTTCCCATAATTGCAAGCGTAGCGACTAAACAAACAAAAACAAAGTTGTCTGCTAGGGAAGAAATCGAAACTGCTAGTAACTTATCATGTTGATACGTCACGTGAAACTCCCGCATTGTCTTTAAAAAATAAGTTTTTGGCATTTTCTGAAAACGCAATTATTTTGAATTGTTTATTTTTAAGTAAACAGTTCTATATAAAATATTATATTCTGAAACAATGCGAAATTTTTTTACTTAAATCATATTTTCCATTTTGAAATTTTGATGGGAACAGTTATGGTTCTTTTATTTACATTTAAAATTATAAAGTATGTACAAACTTTAGATGGTAAAAGGCGATTTTTTTTACATGGGATGTTATGACCAGAAACTTGACTGTTAGTTATTAATGTAGTATGATAGCTACACTGTGGGTTATTAGCGACGACTCTCGAAAGAAAGACAGGGGAATATTTACTCGTATTTTTGAACCAAAGTTAGATGACGAGACATCACATGGCACCCGATGCAACCTTAATAGGCGTCAGGACATTGGACCTCGATTAGATTTATCGTGCACCAGTCCCATATACACACCAATGTAATTTGTTGGATGTTCTGGACGATTTTCTAGTATTTTTGTAGCGAAGCTGGCAACCATCCTATCACAAGATCACTACTTTTTTACTTTTCTTCTAATTTCTTTGGTTGGTTGGTTTGTTAATTAACGTCGCACTAGAGCTGGGCTATTGGCAACGGTTCGGGGTCCATCTCGAAGGAAAGACCCGGGAACACATACACATTCACACACACATTCATACATGCACCTCTTTATTTTAGAACCATGGTCAGATGACGAGGAAACACCTAAACTGGCACCCAACGCCTTCAATAGACGTCGGGACTTTGGACCCCGATCAGATTTATCGTGCACCAGTCCCGTATACACGCCATTATAATTTGTTGGATATTCTGGACGGCTTTCTAGTAATTTTGTAGCGAAGCTGGCAATCCACCGATCGCAAGATCATTACTTTTTCACTTTTCTATGTCAAGTCCATTTCACGGATTCGAACCACCTCTAATTTCTTTGAGTAGTCACCGACTGTGCCACAGGCCGTGTTTCCTATGTAAAAGTCGATTATCATGGTCTGACGCTTGTCATCTGACTATGAATCAAATATGTGAGGCAAAATTTTCGGATCTGTCCTGAGCCCCAGTTGCTCAGTGGATTAGGCGTTCAGCTACTAATCAGAGGATTGGTGGTTCGAATCCGTGCGATGGACTTGACAAAGAAAAGTAAAAAAGTAGTGGGTATGTAAAAGTAGTCTTGCGATCGGAGGGTTGCCAGCTTCGCTACAAAAATACTAGAAAGTCGTCCAGAACATCCAAAAAATTATACTAGCGTGTATACGGGACTGGTGCACGATTAATCTGATCGGGGTCCAATGTTCTGACGCCTATTGAGGTTGCGTCGGGTGCCAGCTCAGGTGTTGTCCTCGTCATCTGACCATGGTTCAAAAATACGAGGCATCGTTCCCGGGTCTTTCCTTCCAGATAGGCCCCGAACCGTCGCCAATAGCCCACTTTTCAGCTCTAGTGCGACGTTATAATTAAACAAACCAAACCGGATCTTTCCTTCAAAATCAGCACTGAACCGTTGCCAATAGCCCACTGTGCAGTCCTAGTTCGACGTTAATTAACCAACCATTTAATTCGATAAACTAACCATAATCTGACGGACCAACAGGTAAATTTTGTACACGATCTTATGTGACCCCCTTGTATTTTATGCAGTGTGCACCCACCGATTTGTCCTCGAGCTCTATCTCCAGCCCGGCCTTCCTGAGGTTCTTCTGGAACATGTCCCTGAAGTCCTTCCTCCTGGGGTCGGAGTCTTCAAAGGCCAGCACGAAGTCGATCTTGCGGATGCCGTCCTTGAAGAAGAGGGTGGCCATCTCTTCGCTCGGCGAACGCAGAGGGGTGGCGGGGCTCGGGAAGGAAGAGGGCTCCAAGTCCTGCAAATAAAAAGCAATCAGAAAAAGCGTTAAAACAATCAAATATAACAAAGAAGAAATGGTAAAAAATTAGGAAATTAACCCTTTGCGGTCCATTCATTGTTGTAGAGATTTTCTTAATGCTCTTATTCCATTAGCTTGTTTTAAAAACTCATTTTAAAAGTTTGACATCACTTCAGATTTTATCAACCTTTTGCACTCGAGTGTCGCCTTTAAGACACCAAAAGAACGACGTGTTATTTTTTTCTCTGGTTTTTTTTTTAATAAGAAAGAGAACAAGATATTTTTGAGTTTAAAAGGTTACTGTCTGAGAATCTTTAATAGATGTTATTTTTATCGTCTAAAATCAACAAGTAAGTCGGTGATCTAAAAGTTTCTTCAGATTGAAATTCCTCACAACACCTGTTTTCACGCTACTCTGTAACGCTCGTTAACCAGCGGAGGATTGTTAACCAATCCTCGTTGGTTTACATCGCAAAACAATTTTCGCTTTGCTCACATTAATTTTATGCCTTTCCTGCGTTTTAGTTGAATTCAGAAAGTTTGACAAAGTCATTTTACTGTATATCAAATTTTGAGATGTAGATGACGCCACGATGACAACTTTTCTTTTTCTTTTTTAAAGCGTAATAAACTTACTAATTACTTAATATTTTTTAGTTTTAGCACGTTTTGGCACATTTACAATTCACTCCCTTTGATATGATAACTTATAAAAATTGGTTTCATAGCTTAGAAGGAGTGACTATCACAAAAAATCGTCTCGGCTATTAAATATATAGATACCCCTGTTTTACCCAAGATGTGTGTTATATTTAGCAAGACCCCACGGGATACCAGATAGTTAAAATATTATAGCGAGTTGTTAAAAATATTGTGTAAATGTCAGTGTACTAAATTTGTAACGTATTGCACCTTTTATTTGGTATAATAACAAATAACATATTTTATTTAAAATAAAATGGGCGAAGTTCTACTTGTAAGTAAATCCCACACATGTACGATATATTCATGTTAAGAAAAGTTTTAATACTTGTAAAGCAAAAAAGCAAATTTGAGAACAAGAATGCAAATTTTCTTAAAGGAACACAATACCAAAAAAATTGTAAACTTCTCGATTTTTTTCTATTTGTTAAAATTATTAGTTTGTAATCTTCTAAATATTTTTAGAAAATTCTAGAACTATTTGTTTTTAATGAGTTATTTGAAATTTTATGTTGGGTGATTTATTATATTTTTCAAAGAAGGAAAACTTTAAATCGTTTTTTTCTCAGTGTTCGATTTTCATTGATATTAAGTTTTTCGAAACGCTAAGGATTTTTATGCATAAAGTTTTAAGAATATTGTTAAATATGTGTTTAATATTATAAAATGGCATGCAAATGAGCTCTATTAGACGTAGTATTTTTTAATTATTAAAGTCAAGTAAGAAATGAGTTTTAAGGGAAAAGATTGTGTTATTATCAATTACTATTTATATAAAAAATAAAATGCATGCAGTATACACAATTTTAAGCCAATTCCTATGTATTATAGTTTAAATGATTTGAGAAAAATTAGTAGGGAAAAAAATATATATATTTAAAAATTCTTAAATTTTTAATAAAAAAGCTTAAAAAATTGAAAAAAGTTTAAATTTTTAAAGAAAAAAATATAAACAATTATGTTTGTATTTTTGAACCAAATATGATTCTCTTATATAAATTTAAATAATATACATTAAAACTCCGATTCAAAAACTCAGCAAAAAGTTTAGATGGTACCCTTAACTCTTTTAAAATGTAGTTTTAAAAGAATCATTTTCAAAACAAATCATAATTATTCTTCACAAGAAATTAATAATATTTTATTGTAGCTAAAAATATGTGTGTTTCTGCATTGATTCGCTTGTAAAAATTTTAATTATTTCATTTAAGCATTAAAAAAACTTTTAATTTTGAACTTAAGCCGAAAACAAATAATTTGAATAACACAATGTTCCTAAATATTCCTCTATTAAATTAAAACAGGACAAGTAAGATATTTGTTAATGGTCCTTATTGTTGCCAGCGATGAAAGTTCGACTTAAAAATTGAGGTATTTTAAGAGCTTTAAAAAAAAATTAAAAAATCGTATCGAAAAGTGTTAATTTTAAGTTGAAGAGGACACAAGTCAGCAATTGTTTCAAACTAGACTATTCGAATTATTGAACATTCAATTAAGTTAATTTAAACCTAAATGAAAACATTAAAAATTAGCCTTATATTATTTAATTTTTTAATAAAATGTTTTTTACTTGAAAACACTTTTTTTTGTCAATATTACTATATAAATTCAGAATAAAATAATAGAAATAATGTTTTTTTATACTATGTATCTTCAAACGTTTTTATGATGTTTTATTAAGATACAAACACACACATGTAAATTTATAAAAAACACGTTTTGGCTCGAGTGTCCTCGAAACGTGAATAAATAAATCCTACACAATATATTGAACAAACTAATATGTCCTGAACAAAATAATTTAATTACTATATAGATTATATAGCTTATAATTATAAAAAAAAACACTGAGACGTTGAATTTTTTTGTATAAAAAAAATCTTATAATTTACTTATGATTTTCCACCATTTTAGTTATAATTTAAAAGCTTTTATTTTGTCATGTGAACCTAAATACTGTTACATGAAACTTTAAGACATTTATGGAAGTTCCAACTTTTTCTAAATTAGCATTTCATTGCAAAACTTGACACATTGCTTATAACACAAAAGGAATATGCAGATTGCGTCTGATGAAAGTTCTGGGTTACCATATTCTCAAAGATTCTTTTATCGCTCTAAATTAGGGTTGGAAATATTAGGCATTCTAAAATTCCCGAAAACAGTAAAACAAACAGAAAGGGGAAATAATTTCTAGGACAAAATTAATGGACGTATGTTTTCTTCCGAATTAAATACCAAGCTCATTATACTTAGGATCTCCAAAATGGCGCCAGAAAAACAAAATATTAATGAATTATGAAATACTATTGTCGATAACGTAAGCAAGCGCATAAGTATAATATAAACCCAGCAATCAGTAAGTAAGCAAATAGAAAATATTCAGGATTAGAATGATTGGATGATTAAACGGAAATTTCCTTCCACCCCGTTGTCTAACTCTACCGATTCCAACGAAATGCACGCGAATTATTGTCATCGATAGATTAGAAAATCGATTATTGTTCCAGATCTGCAGAAATACCAGCCAGGTTCGTGCAGTTCTTCACTTGGCATTTGGAGCAGCTCAACAAACACTTATTCGATTGAATGAAAAGTATGTCAGGGAAAAGCCAATAGAGATGCACCACATGTGCTTTTTAGAATTCTCTGGAAGTTAATTGCCGTTTTTATCGAGTTCTTATTTTTGAATGGAATTTCGTTGCTGCCAGATGCTTTTTTTTTTGTGACTTTTGTCATTCACTAATGAGCGTCTGAGAAAATCGTGAACAGTTGGTTCTACAGAGCTCTTATACTATACTAGAGTGGCAATCACTTGACTTGCTAGTTTTTTTTTAGATATGGAAGAAATTGACCAACATAGGGGCCGCCATATTTGTCTAGGAAAAAGAACATTTCTAGCGAATTGAATTTTCCGCGTGAAAATGATGTAAATTTATAGAACAAATTTTACTTTTACATTTTTTTTTATCTGTTAAAAGTTGTCAAGTTTGTATATATTTAACGTTATTTGATTTACGTATATTAAAATATATTAAAAATTGTATCGTTTGGTGTTTTGATAAATGGCAACAACTGTAATTGTTTATTGTAAACGTTAAATTAGAATTCTAATAAAACGGTGGAGAATTTAAGCATGATGGCGGTGAATACAAATTTTTGTTATTAAGATAGGGTCAAATTAATGAGTTAAATAGAAAAAAAAAAGAAAAAAAATATTCTCCTCCTAGATTCTTTAATCTTCAGAACTTAAAAATTTCGCAATTTATGCACTTTAATACGCTAATATGAACAATTGCATGTAGTTAGTTCAACATTCAGAAGTTCATGGTAAAAAAAACAGGTACTTACAAATGAGTACATTAACGTACTTGTTTTTCTTTAAGTATAATTGCATCGTAAATGAGCGATGACGTACTCAAATTTAAGTAACCGTACTTCCTCAAAAATGAGCAATGTGATTTAATATTGCTAATCATAGTTTTTGTTCACGCGATCTTAATGAAAGCTGGCAAATTTAAAATAGTAGCTCAGAAGATGGTTTTTCACATTGATGTCAATTGCTTACATAGAAACTGAGTTATTGCAATTAAATTATCTTCCCTTTCATATGACACACCTTTCTTAATAATTCTTCTATTTAAAACTTTTTAATATCGCTTTGGTAGTTTAACAGATAAGGATAGCATAAAACACTGAACTGCAACTCTGAGAATCTAGGATCGATTCCCGGTAAGATTTGGTTATTGGATATTTATTGAAAGTTATTAATTAAGTCAGCCTATGTAGGCAAGCTTCTACTTATTGTACTCATTATAAAGTATTTTTCTAAATTGAAAATTATGTATTCGGTGCATCGAATATACCCAAGCATCGAATATACCCAAAAATGAGTACATTTTACTTATTTTGGGTACCTATTTTTTACTATGTTATTTGAGGAATTATTGGATTCCAATTACGTTTGACATGATTTGGGGAAAAGGTTATTTGAATTGCATTTGCATGTACACACACAATCATACTAGAAGGAAAGTCTCGTGAATCAGAATGTCACTAAGTTAAGTGCTTCTGTATCTGAAAATTCTGATTTGGGTATTCTAATGGGAATGGATGAGAATTTATAGGGTGCTAACTTAACAATTTCACAGAGCAGTTTTGATTTTCCAATGGATGGAAATTTCTGAATGTGTTTTGAACTCATCTCATAACCGTTAAAAGGGATCGTGGACTTCTAATTTACAAATTTTATTCCCAATCGATAATGCAATCACTAAAATAAAAATATACTCATAAACTGCTAAATGTATTTTGAAAACTAAAATATAGAATCTTGCAAGCATAAACCAGAGTAATAATAAATAACGTTATAGAAGTTAAAATATTATTACTTTTCAAATAGAATGACATATTTACTTCAATGTCTGATTTTCTTTTATCTGTGAACCATCAGAATGGTTTAGTCATCATATTATTTACGCGCAATATTCTCTGTGAAACATCCCATCCCCCCAAACACATAATTCCATACTGCAAATGTTCAGTACCCAGCAAAAAAAGTCAGCATGAAACTTTCATCAAAATTTTCAAATTGAAGGTTTTTTAAAGGATATTGAAACAAAAACTGCAGTTTTTTTTAAGTTTTTAATTTTCCTGCATAAAACCTTTAAAATATCTGCATTTTCCCTTCATAATAAAAACTTGAAGGTTTTTTGCAGGTTTTTATGAAGTTTTTTTGCAGTTTTTATGAAGGACATTGAAACAAAAACCTTTAATTTTATAGATCTTTAAAAAACCTGCAGTTTTCCTGCACAAAACCTTCAATTTCAAAATTTTGATGAAGGTTTCATGCTGACTTTTTTTGCTGGGTACCGTCAATGGCGGGTACACTTTTAAAAATAAGTAAATGTACTCATTGCTGAGTACATTCGACGTTTATAATGGCTCTGAATACATTAATTTCAATTTTGAAAAAGACGTGTACTCAAAAATGAGTACAATGAGTAGCTGATTGCTTACATAGGCTGCATTCAACAATCACTTTCAATAAATATCGATAATTACAAGAAAGTCTTACCTGTAATCGAACCAATATTATCAGCATGTCTTTTTTTATATTGAAATTTATACATTCGGATCCATTATAAGCATCGAATGTACTCAAAATGAGTACATTAGACTTATTTTCGAGAACTTATTTTTAACAGTATGTAAGCTACATTTTAATGTGAAAACGGGTTTGATACGAAACCACACGATGAATAAATATACATTTAATATTAAAATTAAGTTACATTATATGTGTAAGCAAAGAATACGAACTCATTCGAAAGTTTCCAGTTCATTTTCAAAATAATAAAATTATTTAAATATCAATATGAAACAAAAGAAATATAACAATGAAAGGCCGCCAGATCACTTAAATCACTTCAAGATTGGAAAAATCACTTCAAGATTGGAAAAATCACTTAAAGAACTTATAACACTAATAAATCTATGATTTCTTGTTAAAATATAAACACAATGTATCATTGTGATTGATATAGCTTTACAAAAACAGTAAAGTTGTATTTGTATTCCAATTACCTTATTTGTTTGTTTCAAACAAAATCTATTACGATTGGGATGACTTATTATTTCTCTATCTTTAAAAAGATGTTTTAGCGTGATCAATAATGACATTGAAGTCTTCAAACATCTCGTTTTGGAAATAGAAACGATACGTAGCAATAAAAAAGTGATATTTCTCAGAGTACTTCAAACGAGCTAGCTATTTCCTGAAATAAAAAGATACTTTCAAGATGTCAATATCTTAACGATGAAAGAGGATATTTTCAAAAAGCTTTTGATACAGTAATGCTTATTATTAGAAAATTGAAGGTTTTAATAAAAGTATAACTATAAAATAATGGTCTTTTCTTCAAAAGGATTCTACATATATGACTAAAAAGACACAAATTTAATTGGAATATAAATATTTTATCACACAACTTGAACGTTGTTAAGGCGTTGAACTCCTTACATCGAACAAAAATAACACAAAAAACTATATTTTTAAGATGCAAGATGTGATTTATGAGTAAAAATAGTACTGTTAAGTGGGTCCCGAGCCCCAAATCCTAATTTGTTTATTATTGTATTCAGAAATACCATTTTTTTTATATTATTAGAACACCTTTTTCTAAACTATAATCAAACAGATATTTTTTTAAAAAAATTGTTATTTTTTGTATTTTTTAAGCTTAAAAATACTGTTTTTCAAAAACACAACTCCTCTTTTAATTTTTAATGTTTTTAATTTTTTTTAATTGATTAAATAACGTCAAAGTACATACTATAAACATATGAATAGACTTTTGCAGATTTGTGTTTTAATTGTCTTCAAAAACTTATTTTAAGTTAAAAACCCCAAAAATATTAATTTTTTTAAGTTTAATAATATGTAAAAAAATAATTTATAACTTAATTAAAAAATGCTATACATACGTTTATAAAACAAATATTAGAGCTTCAAAAACTATTAACAGTTTAGTTTTAAGTTAATTATTAACAAAGCCTTAGCATTTTAAACGTGACCAAAATTTTAAAATATTTTTTTTTAGTAGATGACGATTGTTGCAGACGAAAAGTATGTAGAGAGATGATAAATGGTATATAAACATCTAAAAAAACGAATGCTCTGTTTCTTTTACTGTTTTTAAATTTTGTACACACCTTCTTAAGTACGTTTAGCATCGTTTTATAAAGAAAGAAAAATTTAGCAATTTTTCCGAATTTTGGGGTTCGGGTCTCGTCGCTCTACATGCTCGTTTTTGAAGAAACTGATTAAATATTTTGTCAAACTTAGGAAATTCCTTTTGTAGTTTTTTTAACGAAATTTACTTCATCAAAAACGAGGAGGAATTGACATACAAATCGATGGCTCGACTCGAGCTAGGTATCTCTTGGTTCGAAGTCACGCGCGCTATCGACCGAGTCAGAAAAGCTCTTCCACATTTTGGCAATATATATATAAGAACCAAACTCAAATCCGAATGATCTGATTAATGACATTGACCATAGAAAGAATCGGAGTAAATTGCTTCCGTTAAAAATTTTGAAGATTCTTGTTTCGTCAAAAGTAAAGTGATTTAATAGTGAAACGATTGTCAAAATTGACGAAAATAGCCTAGACGATCTCAATATGCTCAAAAATGAGAGTGTTATTTCTGAGAGTGACAAAAAAAAGACAATATAAAAAAAAATCTAGGTTTTACAATTTATATATAAAAACAAGAATTTGTAAGAATTATCTGATTTCAACATTTTATTATTTAATAGTGTATGTAAAATTATTAAATATAGGAAATATAATACGAATAAACTAATAACAATTTAACAAGATTTCCTTTTTAAATATATATAACAATTCAATTATTTGGAGAAGTTTTCAAATAGGAAACTAATATTTATATTATTATTTTTAGGAAACGAATTATTCTATAGTTCTTTATCAATTTTGTAAAGTTATAAAATCCTTGAAATTAACAATTCAAGAATGTAATTTGAGATTTGTATTTGTTAGTTTCTAAACAATGTATGGCAATAAGTTCTTGATAATATATTAGCTAGTTAAAAGAAGTATTATATATTTTTTTAAATATATTTTAAGTTTTAATCTATCATTCTGCCAATATTTGAATTCGAATGTGCGTTTAATATATTAAATATTTTACTTTCGGCTCTAGGTGAAAACTTTATAAAGCTGGCCTTCCACGCAATTACTCGACTAAATTGCAAGAATTAGAATTACAATATTTAAATGCATTTCCAGATTATGCATGATATTGCATTCTACTCGGTTATGAATTTTTGTTTACTAAACGCTAAAATAAACATAAAGTGCCAAAAGACCACTTTTAAATTTAAATGTTTTCTCATTATTTTTATTCATGTATTTTGCAAACACAAAAATACACTTCTGATAGTTCGTAAGTTATTAACTTTTCTCAATAACAGACATGCATAAAAACGAAAAATATATAATTTTTGAAAAAATTGCATCGGAGCCATTTCACATCGAGCCAGCTCAACCAATGACCACGCTGTTAATTTGTTGTGCCTAAAGCAACTCCCCTGTTCGTGAATATTGACATTGAATTTATTTATCTGTCCTGTTGCTACGCAATTTTTGCTGAGACTAAAGGGGAGAAATCAATGAGTTAGCCTACGCAGTGACTTGCTTTTATTAAAGTATCGATTATGCGCTTAGTATCGTGAAAGGACTGTTTGCAATTCATTGTCCGAATACATGATATTGGTATCGACAGGGTTTAAAGATTTATTTTGAAAGTATTTCGGAAACAGCGCAGGCATTTCTGCGCACAAACAGGGCAAATGTGAAGGGATCTTTAAATGCTAGAAGCGAGAATGTTTAGCGAAGAATTCGGTTTCGTGTGGTTACCGATTTTGTCATTGGGTTGTTATCGGTATCTAGAGATCAATAAATATTTTAATTTAAACAACTTATAATGTCAGGCATAAATGACATCATAAACTATGAAAATAAACAACATCATAATGTCATATATGAATGACATCAAGGATAAAGCTTTATAATTAAAAAATTCAGAATTTTAATTCGTTGTATTTGAATTCATTTTTATATATACGATATTTATGCTCTTTTTAAAAAACAGTTACTCTCCGTACCTGTAACCCGCCACAAATCTTTGATGCTTTTAGGTGATAATTTATTTTACGTATTTTGGGAATAGTAAAAGAACAAGCTAACGAATAGTGGGTTTTTCTTAAACTCACAAATATGCCGGAAAGTTCCAATTGCGGCCCACGGCAACCTTTTGTCTGGGCGACGATACAATTGTGTTCTTCTTTGAGAATATGGTAACCCCCTTCGGTCGCAATCGGGCCATTGCCACATATGTTGTTGTTCTTATCTTTATAGAACAGAGAACAAAATAACAAGTTGTTATTTTCAAGAGCAAAACTTGAGTGCAAAGAATAAAATACAAGTAAAGCTCGTCTACATCGGAAAGGCCTAAACTAAGCATATGTCTTTTTATCTATATCAAAAATATGAAAATAAAAGTTAACAACTCTTTTACTAAATAACAAACAATGCAATTCCTACAATTAATGGAATGTTTTGTTAATTTCATGAGTAAAGTAAAAGAGCAAAGTGTTGGTGATATCATAAAAATATTAAACTTTTAACTTTTTCAATACTTTAAAAATTGCTTCATTCCGTTACATTTATTAAAAATTAACTGAAAGAATATGAATCTTAATATCTTTCTTAATGCAAAAAATACCAAACGGCTTAAAAACTATAAGTTATCCATAAGTTACATCTAAGTAACTTACGAAGTTTCAAATAATTTACATTTTATTAAAATAAATGACTGCCGATATATATATATATATATATATATATATATATATATATATATATATATATATATATATATATATATATATATATATATATATATATATATATATATATATATATATATATATATATATATATATATATATATATATATATATATATATATATATATATATATATATATATATATATATATATATATATATATATATATATATATATATATATATATATATATATATATATATATATATATATATATATATATATATATATATATATATATATATATATATATATATATATATATATATATATATATATATATATATATATATATATATATATATATATATATATATATATATATATATATATATATATATATATATATATATATATATATATATATATATATATATATATATATATATATATATATATATATATATATATATATATATATATATATATATATATATATATATATATATATATATATATATATATTTGAGAGAGAGATATCACATTTATATTTAAAAAGGTTAACTTTAACAGTTTCGTTGTTACACTAAACAAATCACCACATTCTGTTAATATAATTGTTTATTAATTAAACCTTATTACAGTTTATTAACACTAAGAAGGTTTCATGATTGAGACTTTAATGCTCTTATATATTTAGAGATGGGATATACATTTGATAGATGAAAACTTTTGTATATAAACTAGAAAAGTAAAATTATTTACAAATATTCCAGGGATTGCATAGAATATAATCATTTTAATACATTACAATGAAACACTTAGAGAAAATTCCAAATTATTTAGAATTTTTTTCAATGTTTTACAAAGTGGGAAAAATGGGTATTCGAGTTATTAATGTTAAAACATAGAAAATTCGCTAAAAAATTAAAATCTTCGGCAAAAGGCAATTATTCTACAAACATATTAATTTCGAAACTTATAAATGACAAAAATTAATTGCAATATATCTAACATTGTTTATATGTTAATATAATGAAATAACATACATTTTTTTTTGTCAAATAACCTGTCACAAAAGAACATATTTCGATAGAAAAGTGACCATCATTTACTTGTTTTATTCGATGTTAAATATAATGTTTTAAATAAAATAAAAAATTTCCGTGAAATATATTCAAAATATAGTAAATACATCATAGGTTCCTGAATTAAAACAAACAGAGGAACAACATTAGCAGTTGTTATATTTCGAAGGAATTAAAATATATATATAGTTTATTTTTCAAAATGTCACATGGTGGATAACAGAGTGCTTTTAGGAAGAAAAACAGTCCATTAATAATCAAATTTGTTAAGTTTTTAAGGTTGTTATTTATTATATTTTATTCTAATTTGACTTAAAGGTTTGTTCTAATAATGCCTTTTTATACTAAAAATCATATAGTTCCCACAGGGTACCCATTTTACAGTATTTATGAACCTTAATAGGTTACCTTAGAAATATATTTATTAAAAAATTAATAAACTTCAGAATTAAATACAAATACATAATCACGTTTACAATAAATAAATGAAAGATTTTATAAAACAATTGTAATTTTCCAATTTTTTTCCAATGAGAAATTAGACTTTGAACACGAAAAATCGAAATTTTATACCCGTTTTACCCATTACACTTTAAATTATCAAAGGGAAAATATAAAAGTTTTCTAAAACTTTAAACTTTTAGTAATTGCCTATTATCCTTATCCTTAAATTATACTACTGAAACTGATAGTGAATTAAACAACTACAAGTCACACTGATTAAATAAATGAAATAAGCAACTTTATAAAGTTTGTATAATCATTTTAGACAGTTGTGCGTTTAACGCAATACAAAATAAAATTATACATCACGCCTTTTATTTTACTTCGAAAGGGACCCTTTCTAGAAAATCGCATGTTAAAATCACTTTAAAGAGCACTTTACTCGAAACTCCTTTTAACAGACAGCACAAAGAGAATATTTAAAAACACGCACTGTACCCCAGGTACTCCCCGTAGGAAAACCTCATTTAAAGAAAGGGCGCATGGCAGATTTTATAAAATCGAAAGTATTTCAAAGCATTCTTTGTTCAGGATATATTTATTACCCGAAAGAAGCGATAGAAGTTAAGGTTTATTTTCTGCTGTAAAAAAATGGAGCCCTAAAAGTTTTCCATGGTCGTGAAAAAGAACATTATTGGACACTTGAAGGAAAGTATATCTTTGGAGAGTGTTGTTTCAATAGACATATAATTTACTAAGGATAGAGAGTGCAATTTTAGTTTTT
This sequence comes from Troglohyphantes excavatus, assembly GCA_963932185.1. NCBI lineage: Eukaryota > Metazoa > Arthropoda > Arachnida > Araneae > Linyphiidae > Troglohyphantes > Troglohyphantes excavatus. The sequence continues at coordinate 27,034,995 of OZ010668.1, read as the reverse complement.
AATTTATTGTCATCAAATTACTCACCTTGTAATTTAATAAACGAGTAAATAATTGAGTTTCAAGAAATTTAATTCAATTTTTTTTATAAACTAATGACTTCCTCTCTTGTGCTCTCATGGAATTAATTAATTTAAATCTAAAATGGAGTGTCTGTTATTTTAAAGGAAACTGTTATTGTTATTACTATACAATTTTATGTAAATTCAACTTTTTTCATTGTATCACCGAATCTTGCTATATAATTTTAACCCCATTCCCGATGTTATTCGACTAAATTTAATGTTAATTTGAAAAATGAATGTTAATTTGAAAAATGAATGTTAATTTGAAAAATGAATGTTAATTTGAAAAATGAATGTTAATTTGAAAAATGAATGTTAATTTGAAAAATGAATGTTAATTTGAAAAATGAATGTTAATTTGAAAAATTAATGTTAATTTGAAAAATTAATGTTAATTTGAAAAATTAATGTTAATTTGAAAAATTAATGTTAATTTGAAAAATTAATGTTAATTTGAAAAATTAATGTTAATTTGAAAAATTAATGTTAATTTGAAAAATTAATGTTAATTCGACTTAAAACTGTATACTTATACAGGGTGGTCACAAATTGTTGGGCGATGATCGTTGTTTGGCTGTATCCCATTTAGCTGTATCGGTATAATATAGCATTATCTTTTACTAACCACATCGCTCATATTTATTTATATAAGTCACTCATTATGACTTGTTTTAAATATAAGCAAAGTAGTCGGGCAAAAATATTTTATTATGGTAATAGTACCATAAATGTAATACAACCAAACAATGACCATCAATCAACAATTTGTAACCTCCCTGTATTATTTTTATGATAATACGATTATCATAATAATTAGTAATCATATTTATAATATCGAATCATAGAGTTTCATTTTCTGCTATGTTTCAATAAGCTTATCATTGTTTCTAAGTTTATTGAAAACCTAGACAGTGATAACTTTCAAATCCCTCGTTATCAGCGCAATGCTATGATCACTTGAGATATGCAAATGAGTTTTAAAAGGACGGTCTGATAGCGAACATTTCCAATTAATAGTATGGTTAATTTAAAAGATACGGTAAGGTGGGGTAATTTGGATTTTTTAAAAATTAAATATTAAATTATACATTTTTAAATTTATGTTTTGATATCATTCTTTTTTTTAAATTTACTTCGGTTAACGTAGTAAATTTTAGCATTTTTTTTAAGTGGAGCAAAATTACCCATAGGTATGAATACTTTGCACCACTTTTAAGAATTCGTACTTGAAGCCCTGCAGTCAACTGCTGGAGCAATGCAACCCACTCCAAAACCTAAAGATAATCAAAAATTATATATAATAACGTAACTGTTATTTGAATCAATAAACCATTTTGGAATTCATAAGAATGTGGATCAAAACTTAATCAGGTACCAATCGTATCATGTCAGGAACAATATACATTTTTCCGGTGCGGGATATCTATTCGGGTTCATCAATGTCGAAAATGACGTCATCACATCCTTCCTTTCGGGTCACTTCCTACACTGAAGTCCTTTCATCCTTACAGACACTCTTAAGTTTCCTCGTCCAAACTCAATATGAAACCGGGGTAGAAATGGTCGTTATATTTAACAATAAAATATTGCCCCGGTGCCTTTACTACAGGCTTGATGCAGGCCACGTTGGAATATCTGAGTGACAAGAATGTCATCATTGTCGGAGTTTTACTCTTACAAATGGTTCTTAATCTTGTAATTACTTTAATTCCTACTAAGAAATACAGAAAACACATGAGGTAGATACTTTTCTCCAAATCAAAGTGGAGCAAAGTCCTCCCCCCCCCCTTTTTTTTGGAGCAATGTTACCCCGGTACACGTTTATACTCACTGGCAAGTAAGCAATGGTCAAAACGGAAAAACTTAAATGGATTCGTAATCAGTAATATTTTTTTTTGTTAGAAACACGCGTTCACGGATAACACCAAAATAACCTCGTTGCAACCTACTTGGAGAGTTGTGAGAATCAACAGAGTTACTTCTATATGTCTCCTATTGGCAGCTAAGATTCTACGTCAGGCAAACCAACACCGACTCAAAGACATTTATTTGTATTTGAGTCGGTGTTGGGCAAACTGTCTGGGATGTCGTCTTCATCGAAGTTTTTATACTTTTAGAGCAAAGTAGGCATGGAGGGAGTATTGCAACTCCTTTTTACGGTTAATAACGCAAGAAACCATTCGTATTTAATTTTTAGTGCTCAATTATCTTAGAATTTTCTATATTTTAGAATAAGTTCGTTAATAATTGCATATTGTATAGCCTAAGTAAAACATAGAAACGATACTTTACAACGGCGTTTAACCTTCGGACCGAGCTGAATGATCTTAAGTCATCCATGAATTTACAGTTTTTCTAGCAATACAGTTAAACTTTTAATTCATAAAAATATTCAATATTGAAATATTTTGATATTGATATATTTTTTATAAAATCAAAAGAGTTTGGTTGTATATATTAACATAATAAAATAATTAAATATGTATAATATACAAATAGTGGTAATATAAAGTAAACTGCTTTGTAAAAAAAACCACTTTACGATTTTACTCTTTCCTAAACGGTCAGAAAGTTAAATGAAAAGATATTTATAATATTTTAATAACATACAATGCTTGTTAAATGAGTGTATTTTACAAAACGTATGAGGTTTTTTTAAAAAATATCTTACATAATGATTAATAATATGCTTCTTTTATTGGACGTCTTCATTATTTGAATTCATTTATTTGCTCAGCTGAATAAATATTAAATTAATAATAATAATTAAAAAAAATAATTTACCTTAAAGAAGTTCAAGGTTTTCTGCATTTGTGATTTATATATTTAAGAGCTATATTAATGAAAAACTTCGTAAAGTTATTTTTAGTTGCAATTTCGTTCAACATATATAACATGAAAATATTTTATTTGCTTAACTGAATAAATATTGGATTAACAATAATAATAATAATAATAATAAAAATTACCTTAAAGAAGTTCATTCTGCCTTTGGGATTTATAAATTTAAGAGCTATATTAATGAAAAACCTCGTAAAGTTATTTTTAGTTGCAATTTCATTAAACATATACAACATGAAAATATTTTACTCAAGCTAATTATATAATAAATATTCAACATCATTAAATTATAAATACTGAATATTTTGAGTCTTGTCGGATAATTCACAATAAAAATAATTTTAAAACACCCAAAACACAACTAGAGATATCGCTGTCATTATTTACAAAATGCGAAAACGTTGCTAAGCAATTTCGCTTTTAACAATACATACGCAATAATCCGATGATCACCAATATAATTGAACCAATAATCTCAAACTAATTTAAAAACAAAGCTTTTATTTCCGATTTTGAAATACTAAATACCGTAACGATCAAAATCCACAAAATCGTTATACGTAGGCTCAAAAATTATAGTAACGAATACCCGATAGTTATACATTTTATAATTTGCAATGCACTTAGCATAACCCGGTACGAGAAATTCGTTATTGTTATTATTTGGTTATTAAAAAGGATTGTTAGGAGGTTTTTAAGTAGAAATATTTGTACTTTTTTTATATGTTGTTACAGTTTTCGATGACAATTTCTTAACGATGTCAGTGATTACCAAGTATGACAAAATATTCAGATTGTTTTTTTAAAAATGCATTATCAATAATTTAGATAATTTCTTTAAAGTATATGTATCTTTTATTTACGCACAAATATGTTTTTACAAATACAAAAAAATTAAGTACTGTTATTTTCAGATTGAGTAGATTAAAAAATCGAATAGTTATTATATATGAACGTTTAGAAATAAAAATAGTTATTTGTGTTTTATAATTATGATTTTAAACTTTTAGTAAAAAGTTTTGCAAGTATTTTCCGATAAAAAAATAAGTAAAATATCAGAATGGTTCATATGTTTATAAAAACACATTTTTTTTTCAGAAAACTTCGTTAAATTTCGATATTCATACTTTTTTCAAGAAAATAATTGTTAAGTTTCAAATACAAACATTTTCAAGATAAAAGTTTTTTTTTTTAAATAGATTTAATCAGAATTTATTTTAAATAAATTCTTTCTTTAATAATCTTCAATTCGGTTTTCATACTGACATTTTTTTAAAGTAGTTCATATTTTAACTGAAACAAAATATTGTGAAGTAAAAACAAAACATTTTGTGTGCGTGGACGGATCAAGGATTTTTTTTTCTCGGAAGCGGCAATCGTTAGAAAATATTTTTCTAATGTCAAAAAGTTAGATATTTAAATTTTCTCGTAAGTTGAATACATATTTAAAATAAAAACTCGTCTTATAGAACATGCGTTAAGAATATTAAATTACAAATGCAACGTTAAAACAACAAGGTTGTTCATTCAACACCGTTTACAAGGTTCTACACAAAATCCATTTAAAATTTCTAATTTATCTGAAAGTTTTAATGCTTTGGTTGTTTGCTTTGTCGACTTTCTAAAATTTACAGTAAATTCGACATACGTTCAATTTTTTTCACCTATCAATAAGAACACCTTCAGAAAACTTAAAGACACCATTGACGACATTAACAACTGGGGCATATACAAAATTTCATGTCAATGTGGCATGCCATACATAGGTCAAACAAACAAGAAGAGCATTGAGATTTCGCATTAAGGAGCACCAAGCACATACTGTCAAACAAGAAATAAAGAAGTTATCCATTGCAAGGCACTCTTGGGAACATAATCATATATTTAACTTTTATAACCCACATTTAATTTTCAAACCTAAATCTCCAGTCGAACATGACTTCCAGGAGGCCTTTCAGATTTTCAGCAATATTGATTCGATTGTCAATGACTTGTTGGCCCACTGTAGTTAACTCCAATCGATTGGGATAGTTTTTGTTCTTTTGGAACACTTTCAATTCTGGGTTTGTTTTCATTTTGTTGTGCACACATACTTCTCATTTCTGTTGATGAAGGGAGATGTATCTCCCGAAACATGTCTGGATTTTATGTTTTTTGTATTTGTATTTTAATATGTGTACATATTTGTGGCTAATAATATAACTAATAGGATTCTATAATTAATATTAACCGTAAATTAGTTCAGTCCTATTAAATTAGTGTTATTTAGTCATACAATTATGGTGCAAATAGAAAAAATACGAAATAACATCTTTAGTAGTACTCTATTTTACTTTTTACTCAAATATTTGAACAGTACTCCATAAGAATGAAATATAGGATAATTAAATAATACGATTTTCTTTACTGATTAAGTATGACCGTGTAGAGAAGATTGGTGCACGTTAAATATACCGTAGTTCTTTATCTTTACATTAGTTATTGGTGAGGAAGTTTGTAGAACGTAATACAGGCCAAGTATTGTCTCTATCATCTCGACTCTAAATTAGAAGGCAAAATCCTTAAAAGTTTAAATTTCGTTATAATAGTTTAAAAAATTAAATTTGTATTTAATAAATTTAAAAAGATTACTTTCCGACCTATATAATACATTTATGTCATATAATATATTTATGTCATATAATATATTTATGCCATATAATATATTTATGTCTTCATTTGTCGTCGATAGAAAGAGTTTCATTTTTTAAATTGCAGAGTCTCTTAACGGCTTACAGAAACTAAGGAAAACAAATCGATACCGAAGGCATATGTTATCGTTATTGACTAACATAATGTATTGCCCTGCCAGCAATCTGAAAGCAGTAATATTTATTGTTAGCCAAGCTATCTTTCACTTCTAACCATTAAAGCGTCGGAGCATATATATCACGGAGAAATAATCCGTGGAAATGTTAAGCAACTAAAATACTCACTGAGCATCTTTTCTTAATTTCAAAGAGAAATTGCAAGTTCCTTTAGATTCTGTTTTTCTTCTTTTGCACGTTTGGAATGGTAATTAGTCAATGTTATAAACTAGTAATTATTTTAATTAAGTTTAATATAGCATTTATTATTTAATAAATATAATTAATGGTTTGTTGATGTAATAAGTTACTAATTAGAATAAAAAAAGTGATAAACACAAAACAAGTTGATAAAGTGGGTATAACAAGCAACATACAAAAACTAAAATTCTTTTCATTTTTCGAAATGATTGTTTTTAATTAGGAGAGTTTATCTGAATTAATGATGCTTAAAGAAGGTTTAACTTTTAGAAATCACGTAAAAACATCGCAAGACTTTTTTTTAAAGATTGTTATTGAAAATGTATTGGTGATTTATAGGATTATACTTCCCACACAGATGAAAACTCTCAGAAGATATTCGAAATTACAATGCTGGTTTCATTACATCAGATTTAATCCTTTTTTTTCTGAATGCATGGTAATAATTATTCAAGAATTTTTAAAACAAAAGAGTCATTATTATTTTTTTTTTGTAAAAAGTGTTAAAATATTATATTACGCTCCATATTTGGGATGATTTAGAGTAAAAAAATCTATGAAATAGAATTCCTACTTAAATTTTAAGTCATTACATATTTTCCTTTTTATTAATTATGTAACTACTTAATATAACAAAGTTCAAATTATTAAATTACAAATAATTTAAAATTGATCATTGTATGCTACTAAAATATCCAAATCAATAAAAACAATGAATGGAATAAACATAAAATACATAATTATAAAGAAAAAATACTTTATTATAATTAAAAATAAAAAATTATTCCCCTATTTAAAATGTTTTTAGGAAAAGGCAAAAAAAATTTTTTTTTTCAATATTTGTTTCATATCTGATTTCAAATTGTTTTAGGAATTAAACATCTTATATTTGAACAATAACAGTTATTTGAATGTAATCCTTTGAATGTGTTACTTAGAGGGTCTAGCATATTTCTCAATAAAAGAATATAATAAATCTATTTAACGGCGAAAGAATCTTCAAATTTATGATGATTAATTAATGCCAACTAATTGGAAATTAATTGGAATAACTCAATATATAAATTCTAATTTTTATTTTTACTATCGCATCTCTTACAATTGAGTTACTAGATTAACTGCCAGGTTACCAATTCTTACCACACATTCAATTAATTATAGAACGAAATATTGGTTCCAGGGAGATAATGTGCAAGATTATAAAGTCAATATATAAATTATAATTTTTATTTTTACTATCGCATCTCTTACAATTGAGTTACTAAATTAACTGCCAGGTTACCAATTCTTACCATACATTCAATTAATTATAGAACGAAATATTGGTTCCAGGGAGATAATGTGCAAGATTATAAAGTCAATATATAAATTATAATTTTTATTTTTACTATCGCATCTCTTACAATTGAGTTACTAGATTAACTGCCAGGTTACCAATTCTTACCACATTCAATTAATTATAGAACGAAATATTGGTTCCAGGGAGATAATGTGCAAGATTATAAAGTCAATATATAAATTATAATTTTTATTTTTACTATCGCATCTCTTACAATTGAGTTACTAAATTAACTGCCAGGTTACCAATTCTTACCACACATTCAATTAATTATAGAACGAAATATTGGTTCCAGGGAGATAATGTGCAAGATTATAAAGTCAATATATAAATTATAATTTTTATTTTTACTATCGCATCTCTTACAATTGAGTTACTAAATTAACTGCCAGGTTACCAATTCTTACCATACATTCAATTAATTATAGAACGAAATATTGGTTCCAGGGAGATAATGTGCAAGATTATACAGTCAATATATAAATTCTAATTTTTATTTTTACTATCGCATCTCTTACAATTGAGTTACTAGATTAACTGCCAGGTTACCAATTCTTACCACATTCAATTAATTATAGAACGAAATATTGGTTCCAGGGAGATAATGTGCAAGATTATAAAGTCAATATATAAATTATAATTTTTATTTTTACTATCGCATCTCTTACAATTGAGTTACTAAATTAACTGCCAGGTTACCAATTCTTACCACACATTCAATTAATTATAGAACGAAATATTGGTTCCAGGGAGATAATGTGCAAGATTATAAAGTCAATATATAAATTATAATTTTTATTTTTACTATCGCATCTCTTACAATTGAGTTACTAGATTAACTGCCAGGTTACTAATTCTTACCACACATTCAATTAATTATAGAACGAAATATTGGTTCCAGGGAGATAATGTGCAAGATTATAAAGTCAATATATAAATTATAATTTTTATTTTTACTATCGCATCTCTTACAATTGAGTTACTAGATTAACTGCCAGGTTACCAATTCTTACCACACATTCAATTAATTATAGAACGAAGTATTGGTTCCAGGGAGATAATGTGCAAGATTATAAAGTCAATATATAAATTATAATTTTTATTTTTACTATCGCATCTCTTACAATTGAGTTACTAGATTAACTGCCAGGTTACCAATTCTTACCACACATTCAATTAATTATAGAACGAAATATTGGTTCCAGGGAGATAATGTGCAAGATTATAAAGTCAATATATAAATTATAATTTTTATTTTTACTATCGCATCTCTTACAATTGAGTTACTAGATTAACTGCCAGGTTACCAATTCTTACCACACATTCAATTAATTATAGAACGAAGTATTGGTTCCAGGGAGATAATGTGCAAGATTATAAAGTCAATATATAAATTATAATTTTTATTTTTACTATCGCATCTCTTACAATTGAGTTACTAGATTAACTGCCAGGTTACCAATTCTTACCACACATTCAATTAATTATAGAACGAAATATTGGTTCCAGGGAGATAATGTGCAAGATTATAAAGTCAATATATAAATTATAATTTTTATTTTTACTATCGCATCTCTTACAATTGAGTTACTAGATTAACTGCCAGGTTACCAATTCTTACCACACATTCAATTAATTATAGAACGAAATATTGGTTCCAGGGAGATAATGTGCAAGATTATAAAGTCAATATATAAATTATAATTTTTATTTTTACTATCGCATCTCTTACAATTGAGTTACTAGATTAACTGCCAGGTTACCAATTCTTACCACATTCAATTAATTATAGAACGAAATATTGGTTCCAGGGAGATAATGTGCAAGATTATTATTGATATTACTAAAAGCCAGCAGATATTAAACTTAATTACTATTAACTATTATTAGATTTTATGGAATGACTATTACTATTGGTTATGATTATATTTTATGTGATGCAAGTACCCGTTTAAAGTGGTGTATAAAATAAATAAGTTTACAAAGAGTATTTCTAATGTGCTCAATATAGCATTCCTAACCGAAAACATTTTACATATATAAGTCTAGTTCTCTTATGTTTAATTTAGAAATTGATCACTTAGAATGAATTTTTGTCACGAACAACCATGTTGAATATTATTGACCGATGGTTAGCGAGATCCTGTTTTAACTAGAGCTTTCGGCATTTCGTCTGTTTGTAAATTTGTTCGTTATGCAGTTACGACAAAACACCTTGTTTGATTTTCTTCAAATTTGGCATGTTTGTTCCTTAAAGTAATTAAAATCGATGTATAAGTTTTTTTTAATAATTTGGTTATTTGGTCGCGAGGTCTATTTTTCCCATAACTGCTAGTACTAGTAGTTCTGAGAACAGTAGACCTCACGACTAAAAAAATAAATAAAAGTGAATTAAATTGAAATATATATATATACATCATTTTTAAAAACTTCCAGCAACATTCATGGCTAATTTGAAGAAAGTCGAACAACGCGTTTGGTCTTAAATGCTTAACAAACAAACAAATTCACAGACAAAATGCTGAGAAGTCGAGTTTAAACAGTGACCTCGGAAACTCTGGGTCAATTATGTGTAATATTTTCATTCCATATGAGTAAAAAAATAAGTTTTTCATCGAAATACGTCATTTCAAATGTCCTCATTCATTTAAAGTTGGAATGATTTAGTGTCACTAGTCCTAAAGAAATAAATTGATAAGTGTTCTTTTGATAAAGCCATTCTTATCATCACGCACCAAAAGTAAATTTATTTTCCCATACGTCGACAGAAAGAGCATTAGGTGAGTTATTTTAACGAAGCTTTCAGCGTACTTCTACTTCTGCAAATAAACAAATGGCGCAACTATTTCAGAGTAATTTCTCTCCCTCTATGGATCTGAAAATAAATAAAATGTAGCATATGTTTACATAGCACAGTCTCTATGTCGCCATATGGAAAGTTTCATTTGCGTATCTCAAAAAATTAATTTATTCCATCATGTGTTCATGCTTTTTTTTTTAATATTACAGCTGTAGAAAACGCAGCGACATTTAAGGGGACCCGAAAAGTCCAATTCTTCAAAAAACATAATTTTTTTTTATCATTGATGTTTTAAAATGTCCAATACTCTTTCTTTTTAACGCTTTTCAAATCTTGTTTGTACAATAATTACAAGTATTTTTTTTTTTTAAAAAATTATGCTCAACTAAAAGTGGCATAACTGACGTTAAAGATATTTTTGCTTATTTTGTATCTCAAAACTATTTTTCATAAACTCGATGTATGTTTTGTCAGTAACTTCTATCCCCCCCAAAAAAACTTTAGAAAAGTAAAAAAAGCTTTTCAATTAAAAAAATATTATTGTTTTAAATTAAAGGTTGCACTGATACGGTTTTACCAATATTAGTTTTATTTTTTTACGAATAGTTGTTCGAGTTCTGGAATATATTTTAAGGACGCGGCTTAACATAAGGAGTTGTGTTAAGCTCTATTCCTGTGGGGCGTTCGTTTCTTGTTGACGAGGTGACGTTATTTCTTCTTTTTTGGATTAGCGTTGCGAACCCGACCGGGTCGTTTGATAGCTAAAACTTTCAAAATTTTACTGCGCCATTGCAACTTACGCAATTTTACTTTAAGGCAATTTTTGCGATGTAACAAGAATTAAATTAGTTATATCACTTTTAAGATGAAAAAATGCTATTTTTTTAAGTTAGTCAAGTAAATATTTTGTTTTCAAATTTTAAAATATTTCAATTGCTAAATCCGAGTTTCAGTGTATGTAAGAATGTTTCACGAGTACATATATATCAAATTCATATTTGTATCTTTTCAAACTTTTGAGAAAAAGGTACATAAAAAAAGCGCTTTTTAACATGGGAAAAATAGAGCTTACTGTGACTTTCCGGTTTCAATTAGGATGAAAACGTTCGAAGCGTGATTTTTCCAAAATTTATGAAAACTAGATTATTACATCGCTGAAAGAAAATACGAAATTTACAGATTAATTCATTATGATTTCCTACTGCGAATTTATTATCCACCCAAATGCAAATTTGGGAAATTTTTATAGGAAATTTGACATATGTTTTTATTGAGATGGGAAGAGTGTCGACTGCAAAGGCCTCGCGGATAGGTTAGCACTCGGCTCCGTGGTTGCTAATGGCATCCCTGCATAGCAGTTAAACAAAAAAGATTTAACTAAGGACTATGTGCAATTAACTGAATTGCATAATTTGCCATCACTGAACTCAATTACCATATATTAATTATCGTACAACAATAAAAAAAACAAATTGTATGTTAATGCTAGGAAAAATCAGTATTTGAACAGTCTTCTGTGACTTTTACTAAACCGTAAATTATTATATAATGGTTTTATATAATGGAAAAGTTCAACCCAATATCGGTTTGAGTTCCATTTTAAAGTTCCGTGTCACTAAATCAACTTGTCAACTAAAATTAAAACGATCATAAAACGATTGTTTTTTTAATGAATAATACATTGATTATGCAGTCCAAGGTCAGAGAGATAAAAACAATCCTAGAGTACCTTCCTTCTAAATAAATAACCCCCTAATGAACTGCAATTCGAATCAATAAATCGATCGAAGATTCCAATTACAAAATTTTTACCTTAAAAATACCTTTTTAATGCTTCGCGATCAACTTTTTCTTGAATGTTAGGGGGAAAAATTGACCTAAAGAGTCCAAAATGAAGGACAACGTTTCACACATTTACATAGTTACAAGGTTTCTGGGGCGAAACGTAAGAGCTTTTATTGACGGTCGCAATCAAGCATCGATCCCGATCCTCAATGCTTCTTCAAGAAATCTATTTTCTATTCACCATCTATCGACATCGATCCATTTACTTCTCTTTTGTAACGAATAAATTGAAGGGGGTATTTTTTTTTTCATCTCCCGTTTTTATATTTTGCGCCTCCATATGGGATAACTGCGGAAATTAGAAACGTCAATGGATGTTCGAAATACACCTGTCGACATCCGAAGTTGTGTTTGCTCACTCATTTCTTTTGGGTATAAAAAGCAGCCAAAAGGTATTGGGCAACCCAAATATTAATCTTCGACCTTTCTTTGCAGGACCGTCATAATTGGATGGATGAAGGTCAGACGTGGACATGTTGACATTCGGACTGAGCTGGAATAAGGCGTTTTTTATGAAAGGGAAGATGTTACATTCAACATGAAAAAATTATCCCCGAAGTTATTGTCTTCTTTTACCCTTTTTGGGGTTGTAATATTAACGATAGGAAGAGAGATCGAATATGTCTGGGCAAATATGGGTTTGACGCAACGCGATTGTTTTTAGTCGAGTTTTTAGAACCCATCATCAACATTTTATTATAATAATGTGTATTTGAAATTTTTTAATTGCGTTTCTAAACTAAAAATGGACAATAGCCTCGATATAACGACCCTTCGTGATATCAATTCAAGATGATCGTTATTATGAAAGATAACGAGTTAAAAAAATATTTAATAGAAAATAATCAACCTTTGGAGATTTTCAGTGCCGGTCCAAATAAGGTTGTAGTCACTACAGCATAGAGTCTCCGTAAAGGAGAGTCGTCTTATGTAACGTCTTTGCAAAATTAGTAAAATTATTTTGATAGTTCAGAAATAAGTGGGCGAGTTTTTCAATTGTCACGGATTTGAATGAATATTTAGACTAAAAAATATTAAATACAGTGGAATCGGGTGAACGGAAGCACATTTGAAGTTCACATCCGTATTAAGCCCTTGTCTTGTACATCCAAAATTATTAGTAACACCTTAAAAGTTTGGTGGTTTTCTTTTCTATTAGTAACGGCGTGTATACGGGACTGGTGCACGATAAATCTGATCGGGGTCCAAAGTCCCGACGTCTATTGAAGGCGTTGGGTGCCAGTTCAGGTGTTTCCTCGTCATCTGACCATGGTTCTAAAATAACGAGGCATCGTTCCCGGGTCTTTCCTTCGAGATAGACCCCGAACCGTCGCCAATAGCCCACTATGCAGCTCTAGTGCGACGTTAATTAACCAAAACCAAACCAAAAACCTTTTCTATTAGTCCTCATGGTCAATAGTTTTTAATTTTTGACTTTAAGCAAAAAAAATATATTCAGTGCTTCTTCTACTCACCCTGCAAAAGTACGGATGAATAAAATAGCATTCGTTTATTTTTCATTCTGAAATCTCGCTAGTTGATTTTGAAAGTGATTATTTACTTTTTAAATAATCTTTTTGAGTTTTCAAAAATAGTAAAAATACATGGTAATTTTAATAGAGGACGAAACAGAGACGCTTACACTTCAAAGATACTAAAACATAATTTTCAGGGAGATGGTGGACGCCCATCGTTTTATGCGCAACAAACTCATACACAAAGACCTCAAAATTGACTACATACACACATACATGTCTAAAACCAACACCAGATTCTTTAAGAGTTCCAAACAAAGACTCTGAGTTCAGAGCACTCCTTCAATATGAAATCTTGAGGGAAGACGTTCGAATCCAACCCTTCGTGGCGTTCAACGCTTCAGATACAATGGTGTACATCCTCTAATAGGGGACACATCTATGTCAAGTACTCTGTACTAAATAAGCGAGATTGGTACTTAGGTACATTTTCTACATACAGGTGCAATCTGTGCCACACTTCGTGTTTTTTGGAAAGACTCTCTCCTAGTAAGCTGCTTAAAAGCTAAGTCAGATTGCACATGATCGGCCCTAATGGCACTCAATCCGATTAATCGGAAAGGACACGTTCCAGGTCCGACGCTGAGATACAACCCATAACAAGGTATCAAGATATATAGGGTTAAGTGGAGTAAGTACAAACGGGTTCATTTATTCTTTATTTTTTAAACTAAATAACTGTAAAAAATACAGAAACAAAACTCAGCACACATCATTTGGGGATATTTAGCCACAAGAACTTTATATTAGATTTTTTTGTATCATCAACCATAGATTTTTTACATTTTATTTTCTTCTTCAATGTCTGCTGGTTGCACTTCCCCCGGGAAAACGGGGAAAACTGCAACCCCCTATACAAACACAAATAAAAATAATTTTATATTTTGTTATGCCTTGAATTAAACTGATTTTGCCAATTTTTGTTTTGTATTTTTTTTTATCTCAAATCGTTTGGGAGCTACGAACGGTTTCGTGAATAACAGAGGGTCGATTAGAAAAATAAGCAACATTTCGAGGGTAGGTTGTTTTTAAAGAGTTTTGTTTTAAATTTACAATATTAATGTAGTTATACATGAACTGCACATAATAGACTCACGTTTTACAAATTTTGTCATTCAGTGTTTTTTTTCTTCAGTTTTAGAGTAAATTTGTTATTTTCCTGTCGTAAAAGCACGTTAAAGGAAATTTATATATTAAATTTTCTTAAAAACCCATATTTTTCTTTTTTTTATTATGTTATTTAACTAACGCACTTATAAATCAAATTAAAATTAAAAAAAAAAACTTATACTAAGGATTAATAAACACTATTTACATGGTTCAGGCATTTTTTTAAGATTTCTTGGGGGTTGTACAAGGAGAGAACGACTGGAAATGTCAAGTATCCTTTCCTTCCAATATATGGCTCAGGAATTAAAGGTGTAATTCCTGTTCATTCTGATGATCTTAGTACTGACCTTAGTAAGGTCATCAGAATGAACAGGAATCACACCCTTGTTTTCAGGCCAAATAAAGTTGAACCTGCGCTTTTAGAGTCATGATTGCACTTGCCACATGTACAAAAATGACAGGGCAAGGATAACACGGCTTACAATGCTAAACCATTAGTTCAAGTTCAAAATAAGGTGCATGGTTAAAAACTATACATTTAACTTTATAAATATAGGAAGTTTTGATATTCTAGGTCGTAGGACAAAAATAAAAAAGGGGCAAACTTTCATAGCGGAACTTTCATTGAGTACTAAAATGTAAGAACTTTTTAAAAATAAAAATATCCCTTATTATGATAGAAATTGCTACACTTTTTTGATGAACATCAAAAGCAAATATTCTATAATTGTATACCTAGTATTTTTTTTTATACAGAAATATTAATGTTTTCAAAAAATAATCAAACGTGACCATTACTTGCCCCTTGGCTACACTTATCCCATTTTAACCTATTTAAATTTCAATATAAAACATTTCTCTAAATTTCATTAAGAAAAACTATTAATCTAATAGTTTTCAAATAAAAATAACTTCAATTATAATCGACTCAATTATTACTACACTCTAAAAGTTACTACATAATTACAATTACTGAAATTACGTCATCCTTAATTATTGATTTTTTTTTAATCCAATCAAAATTCTATGCAAATTTCAAAAGACAATTCTTACCATTTTATATACTTCTTGCTACTGTAACTGAAGTGCAATATGAACAACAACGTGTTTCATATTAAGTCTCGTCCAATATCAACAAGTTCCTCTCAGGACGCTAACAGGTCGTTATGTAAAATAAATTGAAGCAACACTTTAATATCCTATTGAAAACTTTTACATTCTAGATATAAACCTTTCAGTTTCTTTGTTAGATAGCTAAATTTTCATTTTTATCGCGTAATATCCGTAAGCTAAATCAGCAGGTTTTTTTCATTATGTCAGCAATATTTTCATTTAAATGCGGTGCTGAAAGGCACGAATGGGTCAAATATTATATTTTAAAATAAAGGATGTATCCCATTAAAAGAACATAATCGTTTACAGAATCACTTAAAGAGAGTGCATTAGGAAAACATCGATTATTTGATACCCTTGATATAAATCGATGTTTAATCTATTTTTTTTGTTATATTCTGTGCAAGTGACGTGTATAAGAAGATAGGAAGCGGGCAGAGTCTTATCAACAATATCTTTATTTGTTTGAAATAATTAACTTCCTTCTAAATGAACATTGAATTTTTGTATTGAACTTTTTTTAAGCACTCTACGATGTTTTTCAAATGATCCGAATAACCTTGATAATATATTGGAGTCATACGTAAACAAATTTTCGTTTTCTTGAAAGCCAGAAATAGTCATCAAAATCACTTATCTAAGGACACTAATTATACGTTTTATTAGTTTAAAAATATACTTTTTGTGTGTGATTATAAATCATATATTTAGCAAAGTTAATTTTATTTCATTTGCACAAATTAGCATAATAATCATATATGTAAGAAAACCACATCACGATTATCTTGTTACTGCCACTTGATCTTAATTCATATTTACCCATCAGGTTAAAAAATTTCCACATAATCTTTGACAAATCCTTTGAAGACACATTCTGGTAAACCTTTTAAAAGTTACAAACAATTCTGTAAAATGTCAACATTACTAAACCCACAGAAATTACCGTGTTAAGCATAAATAAACACAGACGCCATAAAGTGACTACAAACCACGTTTGATTTACTTTAACTAATGGTTTCGCAGCTGTCTTCTTCTACGGAGACACATACCAACACATCCATGCTTTAAAACTTTAAATTCACTCCACCTCTCCGCTCTGTGTCGGATAGATCCTCTTGAATTATTCTCATTAAAATCGCCTGAATGAATTCCTTTGAATCCCTATGATTACTAGCCGAAAACAGGACCTTCTAATTTTCTGCTTCGATTCACCGCGTAGCGGATAAAGAAGCACCCTAAATCCGAAGGAGTGAAAGACGAAGACGTGGGTATACATCCTTTTAATGAAGACACCGTTTAATTAAGTGATCACTGCGGCAGAAATTCCAAAAGTGTCTATCTGGAAGAATTAGATTATTTTATAAAACAGAATAATTATTCGGATACAATAAAGTTATTCGTAACGCTACATAAAGCCCTTCCAAGTATATTTTGAATCTAAATATATTTGCGATGGATTTTCGGATATGATTTAAAACCCATCAACAAAAGTAAATTTGCACAAAACACAAGATAAGCTTCCATCTGAAATGATACGGACATTTACAGGGTGCCCAAAACTAAAGCATTTTATCTCCTTAACTTTTGAGCGCCCACAGCTATGTTCATAAATATGATGTCAGATATAGTAGAGTGATTTTGCACTATTCGATGAAACTTCTTAAAGCGCCCTTAGTAGTAAAATCATGAGTTAGAGTGCTTTTCTCGAAAAGTATGCAAGATACATAAAAATACTAAATTACAAAATCGGAGAGCAGCATCTTTTTAGTACACAAGAATCCTATGAATAGAACCCGTACAACGCTCGTTTTTCTGTTCGCGGTATCAAACACAGCTGCAATACGAAATGCGTCAGAAAAGGAAAAAATATTCCCTTTTACTCTCGGTAGATATTAAAAGCGAATTTCCGAGGTGCAAGTCAAACAAACCAAGTGCTAAAAGTTCCTTGTCAAACTAAATTGGTGCTGCTCTATAATTAAAATTGACATTTCATGTATTTTGTATAGTTTTCGAGATAAGCACGCTAATTCCTGACTTTACTGCTAAGGGGTGCTGTAAGCGGTCTCATCAAATAGTGCATAGCCACTTTTCTATACCTACCCTTTTATAACTATAGCTGTCAGACTATAGCTGACTCCCAGCAAATAATGTTCTACTCGCCCAGTGATGGGCCAATACTGTTTTGCCGCAAAATCCAGTAGTAACCCAATACACGTTGGCCGTAATGGCGGCGTAACAAACGTGTCCGCTCTCGCCAGTGATGGACCATATTAACGGGCCAATACAGACATACAAAAGTCGCGGATTTCACTGCGTTGGGCCCCTAATATGCCAATACTGTCAAAAAGGATGTTTGGGGTTACAGTACTAGCCCAGCAATTCGCCAGTACAGATTATTTGAAAATTCGGCGTTAAAATACTGCAATATATATGATATCTAAGTTTAAATAATACTCTATTATTAAAGAATTCGGTAACTATTTCTTCTACAATAATTAAAACAATTACTGAAAATAAGAGAAAGAATCGTCGTTATAAAACATTGCGTTACGATGGTTACCGAAACATTGCGTTCCGTAACCATTTGTTTTTTCGTAAATATTGAAAATGCAGAATATCTCGGAAATATAAATTAAAGTAAATTGCACTAAGGACACATTTAACGCATCGATATTTTGATCGATATTCAGAGAGTTAAATATTTAAAATCCAAATTCAATTTCATAATTCAGTCACCATTGTCTATCTATATGTAGATACGGCTTTGTATGTTAAATAGAAATAAATTTTAATCGTTGAGTTAAATAAAATCTATACATACGATTAGTAATCTTTCTTAAATAATATATTCAGAAAACAATTATCACATTGAACGTTTTATATACATTCAAATAATAATATTTCATAGTTGAAATATAAATTAGATACTTCTGATTTAAGAAATTGAATCGCTGAGAAGAAGAACAGTACTAGTCCAATTGGACTTAGCTGGACTTATACTGTTCTTCCTCTCACCGACCTATTCAATTGCATTTTGAATGAAGCTCAAATATACTTTCGAAACATTCCCCTAAAGTAACTAGGTACACATTTCTTTTAGAAGCATCCGAAACATTCGGAATATTTTTTTCCCCGTCCTGTGACGTGGGCTACAGCGCCTTGAATCTGTATCGAGCTTTCAGAGATGTGACGTCAGTGGTTACGGTCACGTGATATCTTGAGAAGAATCTTTAAAGGGAGAGGGGTCACTGAAGCTCCTCTTTCTGATCTTTTCGTCCGCGAAATTTGTCCGCGAATTTTGCTCTTGTTTTCTCAAATATTTCGAATATGGGTTATTCAAACAGGAACTATTGTTAATGATTTAATGGAATGTACGGAATTTAAGCACACGAGCAATTTGATTTGTTTAATATGGAGTTTTAAATGTGTATTATTTTTTATTATAGTTATTATAATATAAAGTTATTTTGATTACGTACGTTGTGGGCTATAAAAATTCAGCTTTCTACAACAAATATTACTTTCGAAAAAATAGCTAAACACTTGCAATTTTAAAAGAATTAGAGCATTCGAAAGTTTAGGGAAAGTTTTCGAAAGTCAAGACAGAATTATTTTATATATTTTTTAAGTTAATTTAAAGGAAGCTTTTATACTTTTCCCAGCAAAAAAATTTATCTTATACTTAACTTAAATCAATAAAACATACCTTTTAATCAAGGATAGTAAAGACTATATATTATATATATTAAAAAAAATTTATCGAATTTAACAACGTAATTATAGTACAAAATTTAATCTTCATATGTCATAAAAGTATTCTATATTTCTTTAAAAAAAAAAAATTGTTGAAATATTGTGCTTGAAACATTGCAAACGATATTTTTATGAAGTTTAATCTAAAATATTTTCGATTTATTTGCTGAAATAATAAAAGTAGTAACCAACATTTCGGAACATTCAAATTTTTTTACACCTGATTCAATAATATTTAAATTTTTAAAATTATACTTATCAATTAAATGTTGAAATTATTATGTTGTAAATTATCTAAATTGCAAACGATAGTTTATCAAACAAGTAGCATTCATTCATAAAAACTTTATATTCTTGACTTTGTCTTTCACATTGTTATGGTTTAAATGTGCATTTTATAAATTTAAACAAAGTGCAACAAAATTTTCGATATGGATTATTATCAGAGGGGTAAGTGAGAATAAATTTATATCATTGTTCAAATTATTCTATCGAATTTTAAGAAATTAAAGCTCTTAGAACATAAGACTAATTTTTAAATATGTCTTTTGCCAGTTTTAGGGAAACCGAAAGTTTTTGTTATAGGATTTTTTTTAATCCTTCACGGATTTTTATATCACTGTACAGATACATGCAAATTAAAACTTCCAGTCGCAAATGTAATTTTCTCAAGTAAATGTTTATTTTTAATAAGAATAATTTAATTGTTTACAGAATCATCAGAAATCGAAATAATGATAAGAAAACATTTGCATACAAGATTTCTTTTCGATGTGATTGTAATTATATATATATATATATATATATATATATATATATATATATATATATATATGTATAAAATTGCAAATATTTATTTACACTAATCGTTTGTTAAAAAATATTTGAAGTTTAAATGTAACTTCAAATAATTTATCCAACCGGCGATAGCTTTCGTTGTAAAAATTTAGGTGAACATATCGGATTAATTATTATAGCATATGCATTTTAAAATAATGAATTCTTTATAATTTGCAAAGGATCTGTCTGTAAATTGACGGATGAGAATCAAAGAAAAGTCTGGGATGACGGAAAAATGCAATAGCTGGCAGCACCATCAACCAACGCACGCGCATCTAGTTCAGCCTTGCCATTGGTCAAACGAGAGCATTAGACACGCCCACAGTAGGCGATGAAGGCGTCACTATGACGTCAAATAGTTGCTCTCTCCGCCTTCCGTCAGGCAGAGCGAGTATGAGCACACCTTATATATATATATATATATATATATATATATGGTCTTCACTATCCTTGTCTGAGGCCATACATTTTGGCTTCACTTTGATTTTAGCGAGATTATAACATTATGTTTTCTCTACTATGAAGAATCCATGCTCGATGATCCAGACAAGCTAAGACATGCGACGCTGGGCAAGGAAAGATTAAAAGCCTTAAACACAAACATACGTTAAAAATAAAAGTACCACTTTCCCAAAACTACACACCATCATCACCCAGTTTTAGAAACCTCGCCATTATTTCTAAACAAAATATCGAGCTTTTTCCGGCGGGAACCTTGCTGCTAATTAACAATGACACCTCTCTTCCCCCACTACAGCGCCCACTTTGCATCCTTGAAATCAGCACCTCTATTTTCCCACAGCCCCAACACAGAGAAGAGATTATATCCTTCTCTCTGGAATGTCGCCAAGGATGCGAGGGATGACAAGAATCCTTTGCGTGTGTCTATCGATCAGGAGTAACAGTGATTGGATGGATGGACGCGGACGAGATTCCGAAAGGGTTAGGGAGCGACAGATACATCACCAGGAATAGCTTTCTTTATGGTATTATCGCCAAATATACCCCCTTCCATCGCCTTGTGGAAGCGCGTGATGTCCATACTAACATTGATGTAAGAGTTTATAGGTGGTTTATTGTTATAGTGGTGGAAATGAAAGAACTGGTATTTTTTAAGTGAAGCGTCTTTTACCCTCTGAGGCTCGCATTTTTATTTACCAGTAGAAAACTTTTATTTTCTGGAATTGTGACTATTTTCAGTCGAGATTCACATAAATATTCACTAAAAAATGATATCTTAATTGTTGAATTAAGTTTTTAATTGTGCCATTTGGCATCATTGGGTCCTAATGGAACCTAATAGGTACATGAAACTTGATTCTATTTCGCATCACTGGAACTTAAAGTCATGGAAAGTAAAAAGCTATAAATTTTTCAGACCCTTGAAACAGAAAGTAGGTATAATAATTATTTTTCGCAACTGTATTTTCACTTTTTGCTTTAGAGCATGTTCCTATTAAAAATTGATTTCCTGAATATAGTGGTGCAATTTACTATTAAATATTAAAATATTCGTGTATTGATAGATAAGGCACAAATTAAATGGTCCCATATATAGAACTTGCGGGAATTTATGTTACATGCAGTGGTGCCACTTGGCACCACTGGACCCTAAAGGGTTAATATCAGTTGTTATTAGGTGTCAGGTTACAAACACCAAGTTTACCAACAAGGAATTCATATAGGCAATAACTCCACGACTCGTAACTCGATTAACATAAATTCGGTCTCGTTCCATAGGAAATCATGCGCTATTACTTTTAAAATCTTGAAATAAAGGAAAGCAAGTACGGGACGTGAAGGAGGTTCTGTGGAGTAAGGCGTAATATGTTGAGCATCTTCATTCTGTTGTGAAGGAGGCTCGCGGAATCAGCAGTAACATCTTAATTATAGAGTAGCACCTGTTGGCGATGTTTAGATTGGTGACCATTCTCTTTTCAATAAAGTGTTGAAATAACGTTTCACGTATATCTCTTCTAGCACAGTCATACCAGATTTTTGAAACCAAGGATAAGGTATGTTTTTTTATAGTTCTAATGTGTCTGCATAGATTGATTGGAATATTGACTGTTTTAGAAGATATTAGCCATTACAACCAGTTTTGCTGATCACGAAGCGAATTGGTTTATCTTTACACATTGCTAAGAATAATCTACTGTAGAACTCTAGCTATCTGGATCCCTTTGTGGAAAAAAGAAATCAGCAAAATCCTTATTTTATAAGTTTCTTATCGGTAAATGAAAAATTTACAAACAAATTTTTTACTAAGAAATAACATTTTTTCGTGAATTATCCAATTGCCTGGATATTCCATTATCCGGATGAAGTCTGGTCCCAATTGATCCAGGTAATTGTGGATCTACGGTATTAAAAAATAACATCCTATGCCGATGCCTTGTTTACGAATTTTCTTTCGTAAAAACAAATAATAAACGAATACATTTATGCTAAAACTACCAACAGTTTCCATTCTAAGCACAAGGGTAATAAAACGAGATACTATAGACATTTTTATTACACTATTCTAATTCTTATTATTAATAACAGGTTTTGTATATTACCTTTCATATCAATCAGGATAGCTAATAAAGACCTTGCTAGTGCACAATTCAATAATATATAGATTTTATTTATTAAATATAACCAATATAGTATTTATATACATTATGTTTATTATTTTTAAAAATAAGTGTTATTATTTAATTTTCTTCAATATTTGTATAGAACATTGCAATAGAATATTGTATAAGCGAGAAGCGTTTCTACAAATTTAATAATCAAGCATATTTATAAATGACAGATAAATAAATATATTAACAGATAAACCGACATGCGTTTAATTTTCCATGCGTCTGACAAAAGAATAGGAAATAATTTTCTAAAAAATTCATTTTAAACAAAATTGAAAATCCTTTCTTTTTCTGGAAATTTAATTAGCAAGTTCACTTGGAGGAGATGAGTTGTTGAAAGTTTTTGTTTAAGTTGCTTAAGATATTATAATTTAGATAAAACAAAATTTTGAAAATAATTTACAGATTATTCTTAATATTTTTAATGAAAATAAAAGACTGCATTACATAAAAAGCGAACGTCTTATTGAAAAATAATCAAAATTTCATCGACAACAGTTTCTGGTTGCAAGTAACCAAATCAATCTGGGGTTCGTTATTGAAAATATCTTCCAATTTATAAATGCGTTCCTAGAAATGTAAATAATCATTTTTGAATTCTCAGCTTTTGTAATTCCACTAATATATAAATACTCTGATTACTCTAATATTTAGAAGTAACAATCCTTAGAAGTAATTAACTATGCATAAAAAGGAAACCCTTTTGAAAATGAATTCGTATCTAAGTAAAAAGCAATTTAGGAATTTCCAATACATTTATTGATAAGTGATCATTTCTTTAAAAGTGGATTGAACAAAATTCGAGATTTGGTGATCGCTTATTTGACCAATCGAGACTCGCCTTCATCTACACTATGGTAGGTCATTTATCTCTATAAGTTGATTATCTATGGAGTTATGGGGACGGAAGCTCATACTGCAGTCAAAGGCGACCCTCCCCCCTCCCCCCACACGTGATATAAAGTACAGAAGGCGGAATGGGTTAATTTGCTTGGTCGAAGGGTCTCACTTTCCTTCTACACGATGGTAGGTCATTTATCCCCATAGGTTGATTCCCCCTGGAGTAAACGGGACAAAAACTTATACTAAATATAAAAATAATAATATACATGAACATTTTGAGGGTTTCAGATAAAAATACATGTGTTTTAACCCTTTAGTGCATCCATTTTCAAAGTAAAAGTTTGCCTTTAAGAATTTTTTTTTGTTTTAGTTTACTTCTAAAGGCGAGGAAAATGTTCTCGCTTTTTTCATACTGACGTCAGTGACACTAGGATTGTCTGTGACACTGTGACACTCGGATTGGTTTCCCTTTCAAGACATTGAATCCAACGAATCCAGTGTCGGAATCTTTGACGGACGTCGAGAGGCCTCTGAAGATAAAAAGGGCGAGGGCATGTTCGACATTTTTAGTTCTTGAGTCAAAATTTCGATTAAACGATATTTCTTGATAATTGAATGCCAAATAATCATGCATAATTTATATATATATATATATATATATATATATATATATATATATATATATATATATATATATATATATATATATATATATATATATATATATATATATATATATATATATATATATATATATATATATATATATATATATATAATCTATATATATATATAATAATAATTTATATATATATATAATATATATATATATATATATATATATATATATATATATATATATATATATAATCTATATATATATATAATAATAATTTATATATATATATAATATATATATATATATATATATATATATATATATATATATATATATATATATATATATATATATATAAAAGTTTCCGTACGTGGCTGTGTACTTTGTACAAATCCACAGTTTTATTCCAATCTTGATTAAATTTTGCACACTTGGTCTTCAAAGCAAGAGGAAGGTCACTGTCTACATGAAATTTCAAACAACCACCCCTATCCTTCTTTCCCACCCCTTAACTCTTTTTATAACATTGACTTCTTATAAAAATCGTTTTATGATAAGCAGTACTGTAACAATGACCCATATCTTACACAGTTAGCTAAATATTTAAGATATGTTACGTTGTTATGTAATTTCTAAAGCGGAAATCGAATCACAATGCTATATACTAAGTTACGTACACCTTTCAGTGCAACATAAAAGATTCGTTTGAGTTCAAGTAGTCAAACAATGTAGGGAGGTTCACACTTCTCTTGTTATAACCAGTGAAATGCTAACCGCTGACTTAAATTCCATTCTGTATTTTAAAATGTAAAAAATTACGGAAAGAGGAGAAATTGTAATCATAATCACATAAACGTTATTTATACCACAATTATAATATTCGCGTTTAAAAAAAAATTAGATTGAAAATTTAAATTTTTATATAATCAATCAATTGTATTAATATTAATCCCAAAAGTTTTTTCGTATTCTATTTTTTTATGAATTCTTTTCTAAAATACAACATTCTAAAATACCAATTTATTTTGTAAGCTTCAGAAGGAACATTCTTCGCAATGCAAATTATATTTAGCCAAGGAATTTAATTGTTATCTATTTTTGTTTGCATGAATTTAACTCTTCCTGTGTGTTCTCCCCATTTTGAGACGAAGCCAACAAAACAATAATGAATTTGGCTGGTATAAGAATAAGGAGCTAATCATCAAATGACAATGAGGGGTTAAAAATAATTTTGGAACAATATAAAATTGTAATTGTGCTCAATTATACCCAAATAAATTATCCTGCTTAAGAAAAAATAAATCCGGGTTTAATGACAAGATATTCAGTATTTATTTTAATACCCAAGACATGTCCAACTCTACTTAAATAATTTCTAGTTGAAACTACGTACTTAAACACAAACGGTACTACTTACCGCAAATTATTTCACGATTGAAATCTTCGAGCATGGATCCTTTGTAGTAAAGGAGTCATGACGTCACACTCGCTAACGTCAAAGTGAAGCCAACATATGTGGCCCAAGAGACGTGGTTAACTGCGTCATTCCATTCATTTATTTTCACAGTTACACATTTCCCATTTCGCAAGCCAATCGCGAGTATTTTTTCATTCATAATTTTGAAGAGATGCCACGTGATATGGGCCTTCCGCTCTGATATGTGGGCTTCACGATTATGACGTCATATTCTCTCTACTACATTCCATTCATGCTCGAAGATTGAAATCGAACGCCGCCATTTTGGTAACCCCAAATGACTTTGAAAGTAGGCCAAAGGTGATGCCTGGTTTGTTTAAAAATTCTTAACTCAGTCATTCAAAATATCAAAACTGTAAGATTTGTTTTGACTGCAATTGAGTTCAACAAAGATTTTTTTAACAAAAATCTTAATATTCCTAATTTTATTTGTCGAAACTATAAATATTTTTGTGTGTAATATCGAAATTGATATATGCAAAAATGTTGATAATTTTATAGGAAAACGGATAAGCTTTTATATAATCAGAAAATATGCTGTTAAATATTTTTACAACTAAAAATAAAATCTACTGAGTATCAATCCAATAACACTTATGCCTTATGAAAAAATAATTTATTCTTATCAAAAAATGTATGTGGTTGAAGAAGTATATCAACTGAGAAATCTCATGTTTGCTTTAAATAATATTCGAATATTTAACATATATAAATTTATGAGTTAATATTAAATAATAGATAGTACTAGGGAATTAATCATAACAACTTAACAATTCAAATATATTTGTTTGAACACCGCTCTTATTATTGTGCAACATTTTTTTCCATGTTAAAATTTTATTGTTACATTTTTAATTCGTTACATTCCGAAAAATTGTAGGTTTAGACAAAAAAACAATTTATTTCTAAAAATTATTAAGCGCCTTATTTTTAAGTTATATTTTATTTTTATTATTTTTATGTATTATATTTCTAAAATTCTTTTCAATTTAAAACGTAAAACTAGCTACATTTAAATAGTTTTAATATATTTATTTTTAAAAAATTCAAAATTATATTCATATTGAAGATGCAATAGCGTTGTTGCTGTGCATATAATATCTATAGAAATTCTTTTTTCGAACTCTCTTTGGAAAGTTTCGTAGCCAAAATAACCCTGTTTAGAACATATGTTTTTTTTTTTTACATTTTACTGTGTGTATGTTGGATATTGCGCAGTAGAAGAATACGATAGTTGAAAAGTTCGAAGACAAACACCATTTATTTACACTTCAAGTTTCTCTCTATTTTAAAAAAAAGTAAGCCCTAGGGGAAAAAGTAAGTACTAGGGGGAATTTTCAGTTCTTTCAATGTTATTCAGATCGTATCTCAAAATGTAAAAGTCCTAAAATTACGAAATTAAGTGAATTTGTTAAGAAATGTTTGATAAATAAGAAGAATATATTTTTGTATCAATACTGTTATTAGTTTATAAGTTATTTAATATTAAAGTCACGTTGATAAAATTTCGCTTACAACTAATTTTGTCCGTCGAGTTTCTGAAACACTATTAAGAGGAGAGATCCAATTTTTTTAGGGAGTGTAGAAATAGGTTTGAACTGGAAATCCAAGTAAGCATTTTTTTTAAATTCGAATTAGTTTTGGATTTATAAATTTTTGAAACATTTAAACACGCTCCACTTTTTGAAGTTTTTTCACCCTCATTTTTGAAACGTGATTTCTAAATTGCTATAAGTCATTTAAATTTGCATATTCTCTTATTCAAAAAAATATATTAATGTTCGTTAAAACTTCTTCTTTCTGATGTTATAAAGATTATATTTCTATCTTTACAATTAAATTAGATATGGTCAATTAAGATAGGTATAAAAAATAGCGAAGAAGGATAAAAATGTCGGATATTTCGAGAAAATTTTAATTTGCGACTTTTTGTCTCATTGTTCCGCTTGCATCTCAAAAAGTAAATGTCCTAAAATTATGAAATTATGCCAGTTTATTAAGAAATGTTTGGGTAATAAGATGAATATTTTCTTTTTTCAATACGATCAGTATATTAGACGTTATTTTATGTTAAAGTCATGATATTAGAAAATTTTGAAAACAATTCATACATTTTTGGATACTTGTCTTCCAATTTTCAACAAAAAAAAAATAAAAAATTAGGGATATAGATTAAACTATTGGCTACAAATGATCCAGAGCGTTTGTGAAATTTCGATTTAGTTTTGTAGTTATAAATTTTTAAATAATTGACGAAATGTCTGAAATAATCGTCAATTATACGGGTAAAATTTTAAGTGATAAATTAAAACTGCTCTAAATAGTACAAAAGTATACTTTTTTCCCGTTAAAAAAATATAGTTATGTTCGTAAAATCTTTCTTTCTTGAATGGTATCAATACTGAAATTCTATCTTAAAAAATAAATTAGATGTAACTATTTATGTGAAGTACTATAAATATTATTAAAAGATACTCCGGAAGGAAATGCCAACATTGGCAAAATGCCAACGTGTATTTGGCTGCCAACGGCGAATTATTATTAGCGCCAATTCTCAATTATCTTACTTAATATAAATATAAGTTGGCGATTAAGCCTATTTATTCTTGGCGCGTTTATGCTGTTGTTTGTTTACACATGTTTCGCTTTTCAATGCGCACAATTGCGTTGAAGCAGTTCTACAGTTGAGTTTTTCCAGTTAGGGGGGGGGGGGATTGGGGGGAAGCATGCCCCCCCCCCCCCTGTAAACTTGAAACCTTAAAAGTTGGGAATTTCGAGTTTTAAAAATCTCTGAGTTGGGAAAATTTATGCCTCAGGCAAATTAATATTATTAGCAAAGGAAAGCGACGGACTACTAGAAATTGCCCAACTTTTATTAAGATGAAACTTAAATTAGACCTCAAAACGGACCACTGCATTTGAACATGCGTGCGACAAATCAATACTTTCGAAAGAACTGTTTAATATTACCTATAAAAAAGCTGAAAATGTCTTATAAGTTGGAACTGGGGATTTTTTTAGCACTGTTGTGTTGTGCAATTTCGAATAGGTAGGTGTGGTCTGGTTAAATAACGTCACACTAGAGCTGCACATTGAACTACTGGCGTTGGTTCTGTTGGAGTTTGATTTGATTTAGTATTTGATTTGTCGTTCAAGAAATATTAACTGTAACCGTTACTTATATTTTAACGTTTTCTTTATTTATGCAAATTGTTGTAATATATATATTTCTGTTGTGATGTGTCGAGAATAAATGAAAAGGAATTTTACTACTGAGTCATGTTGATTTGACGTATACTTTTTTATTCAAATCGTAACCTCCAACAATAGTTGGTTATGGGCCCATGACTAATCATGGTCCCAACTGAGATAGAAAGTCTGAATTTTAGGATATTTTAACTTAACTTTTAAAATATAATTGTAGTATCTATTCAGAGTTTAGGAGGTCAAACTGTTAAAATGGCTGTAACTATGGAACAAGCTTTATGTTTTCCAAAGCTGGGTGACTTCAACTACAGTACATGGAAACAAGATATGAAAATAATCTTGATGGACCGGAACTTGTGGGAATTCATCATTGGCACGGCAGTACCTTACCCAGAAAAGGCTCCAGAGCGGGATAAACGTGATTTTAATTGGCGTCAACAGCGAGCATACGCTACGATCTTTCAAGGTATAGAAAGAAAGTATCAGACTCTTATCACTGATACTGAAGACGGAAAGGTAGCATGGGAGATATTGAAGACTAATTTTGAGCCAACGTCACGAGCTCGTCTAGCAGGACTTGTTGATGAATTTTTTGATCTTCGCTTCGACCAAACCACCGAGACGGTTGGAATTTTTTCTAAACGAGTGACTGAAAAGAAATTGCAAGTAAAAGAAGCAGGATTGGACATTCCGGAATTGTTGACATGTTTTCAACTCATTAGAAGGTTACCTCCAGAATACGATAATATCGTGCAGATGTTGTATCGACTGAAAGATGAAGAGTTTACAGTAAAAGAAGTTTCATCTCAATTAATAACTGAATCTGGAAGAATAAAGTTAAAGCAAAAAGATGAACTTTCTGAATCTACGGTAATTGGAGATGCATACTACTTAAAGTCAAGAAAACCATCAAGCACCTTTCGAAAGTCAAACCCAAGATTCAAGAAGCTCGATAGCAGCGGAAGTGTACTGGGTCCCACTCCAGTTGAAATTGAAGAAAAAGTTCAACCAAGTACTTTGAACCAGCGACTTCGTCGAATGGGGCCGTGCAATTTTTGCAAGATCCCTGGCCACACAGAGGAACGATGTTTCAAGAAGAAACGAAAAGAAAACAACAAGCAGAATCTATTCTACAGTGAAGTAAAAGATTCAACCAACCAAGAGGCGTTCAACACTACTGATGGTCTGACGGAATTTTTAGTGGACACAGCGGCTACAACTCATTTTTGCAACGATCGAACTTTGTTCCAGAACTTCAAAGAACTTCCACCCACTGAGGCACTGATAGGTGACAAGAACTCTACTTCTCTTGTAATTGGAATTGGAGATATTCCGTTGACTGTAAAAGATGATTCAGGTAATGTTAACTTAACCCTTAAAAGTGCTCTATATGCACCAAATATGCGACGTAATCTTATTGGTGGTGCAAATATTGATATTGCCGGAAATAAAGTAGTGTGGGGAAATTCGAAAATGACTATTTATGATAAAGACGGTGATTATTTATTAACTGTTTATCTTAAAAATAAATTGTATATTTTGTATGCATATCCCCAAATTCAATGTTCAGCAATGTACAGTAATTTAAATTGTGAATTAATTCATAGACGATTTTGTCATGTAAACTATCCACTCTTGAAACAAATGAGTTCGGATAATAGTGTTAAAGGATTAGATAAATTAACTTTAACGAAAGATAGTAAAAACTGTGGAACTTGTATATTAGCAAAGTCTAATAGAATTTCTTTCAAAAGAAATTATGTATATAAGCGTAATACTAAACAATGTCTCGAAAGACTTCACCTTGACCTCTGGGGTCCATCTCCAGTTAACTCAATAGGCGGTAATAAGTACTTCCTAACGATAATAGACGACTATTCGCGTAAAGCTGATGTTTTTGTAATCAAAAGTAAGAAAGAAGTATTTAGTTGCTTCAAAAGCTATTTAGCCAGTTCGGAAAGAGAGTTAAATAAGAAAGTTAAGATTGTCCGGAGCGACAACGGTATGGAATTTATCCACGCGGAATTTGAACAATTCTTAAATGACTTAGGAATAAAAGCGGAACGCACATCTGTTTATTCACCAGAAATTAATGGTGTAGCTGAAAAATTTAACCATAATGCTTTAGATGGCGTAAGAGCTTTGTTGCAAGATAGTGGATTAAAACCAAGTTTTTGGGCAGAGGCACTAAAAACGTTTGTGTATGTTAGAAACCGTTGTACTCACAAATTAACAGATGGTAAAACACCAGTTGAAATTTGGAAGGGTTATAAACCATCAGTTAAACACTTAAAAGTATTTGGATCATTGGCTTATGTGCATGTACCAAAAGTTAAAAGAAATAAATTGCAACCTAAAGCAAAATTGGGTATTTTGATTGGATATGCTATCAAACGTAAGGGGTACCGAATTTATGTTCCAAAAGAACGAACAGTAGTTGAAACTATTCATGTTCGTGTTGATGAAAATAAAAATGGTGTATCTTCGTTATTTGGTAAATCAAGTGCATATAACCATGTTAACTTTAAATTGGATAATTATTCTTGTGATAATGTACCAGAGACTAGTAATGACAATCCTACTATTAAAGAGGAAATGACACCTCTTGATATTAACCAGTGGGATAGAGTTGAAAGGCCTAGAAATTTAAGTGAAAGGGTTGATGTGTACTATTATCCTTCAGATAAAGTTAGATTAAGATCTCTTAACGATGCTGAAAAATATTGCAAAGAAAATAACATTTTGTTTGATCCTGAAAAATTTGATTTTAAAGCTAAAACTGTAAATACTGAGGAAAGAAATGAACCCATTTTGGTTTCTGATGAAAACTTGTATTCTAGTATTCTAGATGATCATTTAAATGATATATTTCAAGAAGAAATGTATTTAACTGAAACTCCTCAAACTTTTCAGGATACTCAAACTTCACCTGATAAAAATAATTGGGACGCGGCTATGAAAAGTGAGTTAAATACGATGCGTGAAAGGGAAGTTTGGGAACTGGTTAACCCACCGGTCAATGCCAAAATTATTGGTAGTAGATGGATTTTTTCAACTAAGAAAGATGATAAAAATCAAATTAAAAAAGTATAAGGCGAGACTAGTAGCTAGAGGTTTCACTCAAACTCGCGGGAAAGATTTTATTGATGTGTTTTCACCTGTTGCAAATTTTTCTATAATTAAATTTCTTTTTGTATTGCTGGTATCTATGTTAGGTTGGCAAAATGCACAACTAGATGTTAAAGCTGCTTATCTGTATGGAAATTTAGATGAAGTGGTCTACATGCAGCAACCAGCAGGTTACGTGGTAAGAGGTGAGGAACACAAGGTGTGTTTATTAAAGAAAGCTATTTATGGTTTACATCAAAGTGGTCGGCAGTGGCACACTGCGTTAGATGATATTTTGAAATGTATAGGTTTTGTAAAATTGGACTGGTGTAACTGTACATATATGTTAAACAAAAATGTTATATTAACTGTGTATGTTGATGATATGGTTTGTTTTGGTAAAAATCAAATTGTTTTACAAGATGCAATTGGTTTAATTAAAAGTAAATTGGACATTACAGAATTAGGTAAAGTTAAGTATTTATTGGGAGTAAATTTTGAAGAAATTAACGGGATAACCTACTTGCATCAAAGAACTTATATAAATAAACTAATGTCTAGATTTGAAGATTTACCAAAAAGTAATCCAAATTTACCATTTAAAATTGGTGGTCGTTTGCCTGATAAGGTAAATGAAATTGAGGAAAATGATATTATGAAAAGGTTTCCTTATCGTTCTCTCATTGGATGTTTATCGTTTTTATACAATCGTTCTAGACCAGATATTGCTTTTTCAGTTAATACCATGGCACAGTTCTGCAATGGATATAATTATAAGCATTGGTTGATTGTTGTAGATATTATAAATTATGTTTTTGTAACTAAGGATTTAAAAATTAATTTGTCTTGTGTTGATGATTCTTTACTTAATGCATATTCTGATGCCAATTGGGGATGTAATCTGAATAATAGACATTCAATTAGTGGTTATATTGTATATTTTAGTGGCATTCCAATAACTTGGAAGTCTTGTAAACAAAAGTGCATAGCATTAAGCTCTATGGAATCAGAGTTCATTGCATTAACTGAAAGTGTTAAAGAATTAATATGGTTTAAACGTATTCTTGAACAAATTGATTTAATTGAGAACTTTATTCCTATTCAATTTTGTGACAACCAGGCTTCTATATATTTTGCTAAAAATGGTCAAGAAAGTGCCAAGACCAAGCATATAGATGTAAAGTACCAGTTTGTACGGAAATTTTTGAAAGACAATATTTTCATTTTGAAATATGTTAATACTAACAGCAACTTGGCTGATTTCCTTACTAAGCCGTTATTGAAAACAAAGTTTCAATTTATGTTAAATAATATATTTTGTAAGTTGTATTAATTATTCCTTGAACGATGGGGCCGTATGTTGGAGTTTGATTTGATTTAGTATTTGATTTGTCGTTCAAGAAATATTAACTGTAACCGTTACTTATATTTTAACGTTTTCTTTATTTATGCAAATTGTTGTAATATATATATTTCTGTTGTGATGTGTCGAGAATAAATGAAAAGGAATTTTACTACTGAGTCATGTTGATTTGACGTATACTTTTTTATTCAAATCGTAACCTCCAACAGGTTCGAGCAAAGCGCCCTTGATTTGTTATTGGTACGTATTTACTTACTACATCAAGGACGCTTTGGTTCGAGGCCTTTCTCAAAGAAAGACCCGGGAACGATGCCTCATATTGTTAACAGTGGTTAGATAACGAGGACAACACTTCAGCTGGTACCCGATGTCCTTAGGTTGGGAATTTTGAATCGTTCAAGTTCGGAATTTCGGATCGTTAAGTTGGGAAATTTCCTGTCTCAACATACTAAAAATAAATTTGTGTGACGGCACTGCCAGTAATAATTTATATAACTAAAAAAAGTATTGTTGTTAGGACACATTGTCATTGCCTACAGTGTATGAAGCCGGTATTGGTTTGCGAAGCAAACTAAAGAGGATTGCGTAGCAATCATCCGGGGGTTGGTGGAGCGTTAGCGGAGCAGGGGGCGGAGCCCCCTAGTAAACTAAAAAAATCGACTTGAAAATTACATTTAAGTGGACGGTTACGGTTACACACCGGCTTCACAACACAGAACCGGTTACAAGAAAGTTTTTATCATGAATGTTGTCACCACCAGGTTACAGTTGTTTACATACAGGATTGTTCTATTATAGAAGAGCAGGGGTGATTAGAAAATAGTTGTTGATTTCCTACAGTATGTTTGCAATTTCAGTATGCATTGTGAAAAAAAGTGCTTAAAAAGGGAGTTCATGAACGTACTTGTTTTTTAAGTACAATTGCATCGTAAATGAGCGGAGAAGAACTCAAATTTAAAGAATCATACTTTCGCAAAAATGAGCAATGTGATTTATTATTGTTAATCTCAACTTCTGTCCAAGCTATCTTAACAAAGCGACCTGACAAACTTAAAATAGTTGTTCAGAAGATGGTTTTCCACATGATTTGATGTCGATTGCTGAAGTGGAAACTGAGTTATAACAATTCGATTATTTTATTTCCCATTCTTTTGGAACACATTTTGAACATTTCTTACAACGTCTTCACGTCACCTTGGTAGCTTAACGTATAACACTGTGGACAGAGGTGCTGCAGACCTGGGTTCGATTCTCAATAAGTCTAAGTTGTAATTGTTGATATTTATTGAAAGTGATTTATGTAGGCAAGCATCTACTCATTTTTTTAGTACAAGTCTTTTTCAAAAATGAAACTTATTTATTCGGAGCTATGATAAGCATCGAATGTAATAAAAAATTAATACATTTTATTTATTTTTAATACCTATTTTTAATTTTGTGTTTACAGTATCTTTGCAATTTTAAGCAATTTCTTTTGTAAATCATGTGCTTAAAAAAAATTATGACTTTTTTATAAAAACAAAAGTCACGTTTATTTAAATCACACATTATTAGTTTTTTCATTATTCCATGTTTGTTAAAAATGTTATATTTTAACAAGCAACTCATCCTTCTCAAGGGATTAAACAAAATAGACTATAAAAATAAATAAAAATAGTATTTTTCTAAACAAAGATTAGCATCGTATATATCAGCCGTATAGTTACAAAATCAAATATATCAATATTTTTCGCAATTTTTTTTAATTTTATTTTTACAAGTTTGCAATACATCACATTTCAAAGGATATTTGAGCAACAGTGTCTAAATCCAGCCTAAAAATAAATTCCAAGTCTTTGGGTTTAGATCCAAAAGTGCATGGCTGTTAATCATTTTTGTAATCTCCTGTAAAATTTGTGAAAATCGATCTATCTGGTTTTCAATGATAGGAGCCATGATAAACATCTAATGTACTCAAATATGAGTACATTTTACTTATTTTTGAGTTTCTATTTTTAACAGTGTAGACCTCTGTAATTATTCCTATTTTTTTTAAATAACAAAATATGCAAGCATTTTTTTATTTATTTAAAATAATTATGTAATATTAAAACAATTCATATTTTTTTTTATAGTTTCAAATATACCCAAAAATGCTATCACTGTATTTGTGAACTACAAAACTTGAAAGACAGAGTTCTGTAACAATATAAAATAAAAATATTCTTCAACGTTACGCATTGCTCCCAAAATGTAGCAGAATCATTTTACTTCTGAATACATAACATAAACAAATTTTATTCTTCATTCGCAGAGATTGAATCGCTTAAACCGGGTCCCCCTCGCGTCTTTAACAATGGAATAACGAGGAGCAGCAACAGTCTGATTGAGTGGTTGCCAAACCAACTGGATACTGAGACATATTTTGGCACCTACACAACTACGTGAGAAACTTCCAGCAGAGGCGCTTGATGCATCGCAAAAAGAAAGATAAGAAAAAGGTTATTAACAAGGTTCCTCATTGTGGTGTTCATGAATAAAGAAAGTATATACTGATTGTATTATTTAAAATATAAACATGGCCCAGAATATTATATAGAAATATTATAATCTTGGGCAACAGATAAACCATTAAACTATCTTTCAAAATATGCAACATAGCATTCATAAAAAAGCTTAGATACACTGTTAAAAATAGGTACTCAAAAGTAAGTAAAATTTACTTCTTGTTGAGTGCATTCGATGCTTATCATGGCTCCGAATACATACGTTTCAAATTTGAAAAAGACATGTACTCAGCAATGCGTACAATGAGTAAAAAGAGCAGATAAAATCCATAGCAAATCCTCCATAAATCGCTTTCAATTAATATCGACAATTACAATCAAGATTTACCGGGAATTGAAACCTGATCCTCAGGCAATGCAGTCTAGAGCCTTATCCGTTAAAATGCCAGGGCGACTTAACGAAGTTATAAACAGAAGAAATATTAAAAAAGGTGTGCCAAAAGAATTGGAAGTAAGATAATGGAGGTGTAATAACTTAGTTTCCAGTTAAGCGATCGACATCAAATAATGTGGAAAATCATCTTCTGAAAAACTATTTTAAGTGTGTCAGGTCGCTTTGTTAAGATGGCTTGAACAGAAACCGAGATTAGTAATATTAAATCACACTGCTCATTTTCTGAAAGTACGATTACTTAAATTTGAGTATGTCACCGCTCATTTATGATGCAATGGTACTCAAAGAAAAACAAGGTACAGGTACTCATTTTCAAGTACCTTTTTTTTTAAAGTGTACAACTAACGGTTTTCTTTGGAGTATTCGAAATTTTATCAGACCGCTAGAGGGCACTAGCATAGGTAGTGATGGGGACGGGTACTTCAAAAGGTGTTACGTGTTCAAGGTGTGATGGTTACATGTTTAACTCGTTAGCATATGAATTTTAATAAAAGCTACGAATGGACACACTAATTTAAAACGAGTTCAGTATAAGTCTACAAAAATAGTTCAAGTTGCCTCATATATGGAGAAAGAAATCAGATTCGTTCTTAGGGGTGAGGGACAGGTGCCTTCGCACAATGCCCCGTACTTTGGGTAGTGTCCCACGCTGAAAGACACTCGTAACTTCTTAAAAAAATTCTGAAATCGATTATTAACGTAAAAAGTCTAGAAAATCAGTTACATGGGAATCGAAACACTATGTTACGGTTTTAGGGGCATACATTCCAACGTTAAAACTCCGGGGAAAACAGCACGATTGGCATACACGCGGTACGTTCGACACAAAAATGATGTTTCACATGTAGTTTTTCTGGCCGTTCTCCTACATATTACCCCTCCCCCATTCGAATATTTAATGTATATTTTTATTTACTTAGATTATAGTGCTTTTCTACGGGTTTTTTAATTAAAAAAAGTATTTTCAAATTGATTAGAGAAAAATGATTTAAAATGTAAAAAGAACAGGTTTCTAATAGCCGCATAATATTTATGTATTTTTGATTTATAGCACAGGGGTAAAATTATGCAGAAATACATGTGAGCTAGTATAGATTTAACAAAAAAAC
The DNA here is from genome assembly GCA_963932185.1 of Troglohyphantes excavatus. Classification (NCBI taxonomy): domain Eukaryota; kingdom Metazoa; phylum Arthropoda; class Arachnida; order Araneae; family Linyphiidae; genus Troglohyphantes; species Troglohyphantes excavatus. Next base: position 26,997,413 of record OZ010668.1, on the reverse strand, counting down.
TCTTAAAATCTAGTTCAAGGGGCGTCGCAAATAGTTTTGCACAGGGCCCCGCATCTGCTAGGGGCCTGAAAGAAACAATAGAGGAGGACTAGATCTATTGTGTGTGTTGCTAATTCGTCAAAAGTCTGAAGTTTTAAATTTTATTTATCTGCATTAAAGCATTGTTACGATATGATAAACTACGCTAACTTTTCAAAGCCGAGAGCCTATAGTTGGTCATCATTAATTGTATTTAGACATCAAGAGAAAATGTACCGATTTATAGAGTAAACATGAAAAAGTTAATATATTTGAAAATATTATATTTCAATTGTGTTCTCATAACAAGAAATAACATATTTAAATTGTATTTTTATGTATAAAATTATATTTATGTATAAAATTATATTTATGTATAAAATTATATTTATGTATAAAATTATATTTATGTATAAAATTATATTTATGTATAAAATTATATTTATGTATAAAATTATATTTATGTATAAAATTATATTTATGTATAAAATTATATTTATGTATAAAATTATATTTATGTATAAAATTATATTTATGTATAAAATTATATTTATTTATAAAATTATATATTTATGTTTAAAATTATTTGTTTATGTCTAAAATTATATTTTTATGTCTAAAATTATATTTTATGCATAAAATTATATTTTTATGTATAAAATTATATTTTTGTATATAAAATTAATTTTTATGTATAAAATAATATTTTTGTATATAAAATTAAATTTTATGTACAAAATTAAATTTTATGTACAAAATTAAATTTTATGTATAAAATTAAATTTTATGTATAAAATTAAATTTTATGTATAAAATTAAATTTTATGTATAAAATTAAATTTTATGTATAAAATTAAATTTTATGTATAAAATTAAATTTTATGTATAAAATTAAATTTTATGTATAAAATTAAATTTTATGTATAAAATTAAATTTTATGTCAAAAATTATATTTTTATGTATAAATTACTTTTAATAAAAATATTGACTGGAGGCAAATTGGACGAAGTGAAAAAAAATTAATAAGTAAATTTTAAAGTATTAATCATTGACGTACAATAGACTTCATATTTCTTTTCTCGAATGCACGGCATATCAAATTTATAAATTGAAAAATATATTATATTAAATTTGATACAGCAAAAATGTTTTTAACATAGCAAATACTAATGAAATAAAAGGGAGTTTTTATTTACTCTAAAAAAAATACTAACTTTGTGATATAGTAAATAAAATAATTCAAAACGGCAAAGAAAATAAACTTTAGTTTACTCTATGACAAAATAAAAAACCCTACATAAAATATAATAGAATATTTATTTTAAAAAAAATTATATTTTTTTACTTTCTTTTTTTTTAAAATCTATTTTACGTAGAAATTGCTTCAGATATTTAGATATGGTCTTTCAAATAAAATATAAAAGATAATCATAAAAAAAAGTTTTCAATCACGTTTTCGAGACTCTTCAACTTGCAAAAGTTGCATGAAAGTACTAGACATTACTTTCAATAAAAGTACACATATAAATTTAAAGATAAAATAAAATTCTGTAGGACCTTTACTATCAAAAGAAATAATGTACATGAGAAAATAAAACTCATGAATCAAAAGCAAAAAGGCTGCTTTTTTTCATAAAAACTTCTTTAAAAATAATGTCTTTAACGCAAGTGACAATGAATAACAAAGTGTTTAACAAATAGTAATACCGGGTCTTAAATCGGATGGATGGATATTTTATATGGAACTATGAATTTAAAATAAAATATTTACAATAGCTCATACGGTTTAATTTGTTTAAAAATATTAACTACTTAAAATATATTGTTTAATTCTTTAGACTTGTTTTACAACGTTTTACTGTCAATATCGATATGCGAATATTTACTGTAGAAAAACTTGCTTAAAAAGGAGTTAATGAACGTACTTTCTTTCAGTACAATTGCATCGTAAATGAGTGATGACATACTCAAATTTAAATAATCGTGTTTTCGCAAAAATGAGCAGTGTGATTTAATATTGCTAATCTCCGCCTCTGTAAAAGCCAGCTTAACAAAACTACCTGACAAACTTAGAATAGTTTTTCAAAAGATGGTTTTCCACATTATTTTATGTCGATTGCTTAAATGGAAACTGAGTTATTACAAATAAATTATCTTACTTCCCATTCCTTTGGTACACCTTTTCAACATTATTTCTGTTTACTACTTCTTCACGTCACCCTGGTAGTTTAACGGATAAAACTCTGGACAGCGGTGCCGGTTAGCATCTGCTTTTTTTATTCATTTTTGCAGATTGTACTCATTTTTAAGTACATATCTTTTTCAAAATTGAAATTTATGTATTCGGAGCCATGATAAGCATAAATGTATTCAAAATGAGTACATTTACTAATTTTTGAATACTTATTTTTAACAGTGTACTATTCTATTTTATTGCTAAATCAACTTAAATGAAAATTGTAGTTAAGAATTAAGTCTGTATATTTTGTAAGACACGCATAATAAATTGCAACATTTTTTCCTTGTATAATAGAAGTACGATATTAGTGAAAAATAGCACTAATTAAAAAATATATATATCGATTTCTTATCACCTGAATAACAGAAAGTTCCCAATGTATTTAGGTATTGGAAGCAGCAGATGAAATACAACATACATTAGATTTGTTTTTCTAATCTTCGGAATGATTTTCAGTTTTCGAAACAAATCATCTGACCCCTTTAAAACAATTTAACATTACCTCATTCCTTTAAAATCGGTACTATACAATAAATCACCCTATGTAATAACGCGATACCGTAAACATACATTTTACTACTTTCCGAAGAATACGAGCGCCTGAGTGACTTGCCCGGAACCCATATACCCATATATGCCCAATATAAATCATGCCTGGGGACATCTTTATCTTCTTTTTTCCCTACCCGCATAACAACATATCGAGCAATTGTGGCCCTAAATATGTTTAATGTGTCTGCAGCAATAACAAACGCAGTTCTATTATCTGCAGAATCGTATAAAGGGGCCAGTGCCACACTTTCCCCTATAGTGCTCCCCATAGGATTTAATGGAATGTGATTACTATAGGTTGAAGGTACCTGGGCTGAGAGAGAATTCCTATTTAATATTGTTTAGAGATATACAACGAATAGGTTGAAGTCCATGTTGTGAAATAAATAAATAATAATGGGCATAGAACGTTATTTTAAAGTTAATTATCTTAACAAATATCAATATCTGAATTACAGTACGAGTTGTAATAAAATTTCATAAAATACCTACATTCAGTTTCGCTGCTATTGACACCTAATTTGTACTGGAAGTGGTTAAAAAAACTTATTTTTATTGTTTATATTCCAAGATATATTGTTATTTACTTTAATTAGTTTTTTTTACTTTATGTTTATAAAAAATTACAATATGAAACAATTAAGCTAAATTTCATAGAATTCTGTTTCATTTCAAAGTCAAAGTGAATAGGTGGGTAATACGATGATCTCGTTAACTAAGAAGCTGAAGGATATACATGTATGTCAAACATCTAATAGCAAATACTGTTAAAAAAAATTCATGAAGAACAACAAAAAAATCTAGAAAAGCTTAGTATATAAACTAAACAAAGTCAAAGTAATAGAAGAAAACTCAATGGAAATTAAGTTATCCTTGACCAAGGATGTTTTTGTTGTTGTGTCTAATTCCAATGTTTTATGCAAATACATTTTCACTATACCGAAACAAATACTTAAAATTGTTTACTTTTTTATCAGTTGGATTTAAAATACAATTACATGATATTTCGATATACATGTCTTAGCTGCACTGTAAAACAAAAGGTACTTAAAATGAGTACCTGAACATACTGCTTTTTATTTGAGTATAATTGCATCGTAGATGAGCGAATTAATCGTAAATGAGCGTACTCAAATTTAAGTAATCGTACTTTCCCAAAAATGAGCAGTGTGATTTAATATTGCTAATCTGAGTTTCTGTTCAAGCCATCTTAACAAAATGATCTTGAAAACTTAAAATAGTTGTTCAAAAGATGCTTTTCCACATCATTTTATGTCGATTGCTTAAATGGTAAGTGAGTTATTGCAACTGAATTATCTTGTTTCCCATTCATTTGGAATACCTTTTTAAAATGTCTTCTGTTAATAACTTTTTCAAGTCGCCGTTACAACGTTTAAGGCACTGGACTGCGGTGCCTTAGGATATGGTTCGATTTCTATTAAGTCTTGGTTGTAATTGTTGATATGTATTGAAAGTGATTTATGAAGGCCGCCTACGTAGGCAAGCAACCGCTCTTTTTATTCATTTGTACTTCTTTTTGAGTACATGTCTCTTTCAAAACTGAAACTTATGTATTCGGAGCTATGATAAGCATCGAATGTGCTCAAAAATGAGTACATTTTATTTATTTTTGAGTACCTTTTTTTAACAGTGTGGGATTCCAATCCAGACCCACGGAGTTGTAGCCTAGTACGCGACCACTAAATGTGATGCTATTAATCTAATGATTTTTTAAACATATTTATTTATACTACAAACTACTATATAACATTTTTTTTATACTTTTATTGAAACTAATCTTTCTGTAATCTCTATGAAATAACATAAATCTTTATCAAATGAGATAAATCTCTATGAAATAAGATAAATCTCTTTGAAATAAAATAAATCTCTATAAAATAAGATAAATCTTTATGAAATAAGATAAATCTTTATGAAATAAGATAAATCTCTATGAAATAAGATTACATCCCGGCAAAAAGAATCTGCACTTTATTTTAAAAACAGTTATCACATATACAAATTTTTCGCATGAAATCTGAAGAATTAATTGAAAGTTTTTTGTTAGATTTTTCCAGAAAGAGCTTCAAATAACCGCAATTTAATGATTTTTTTTGTTGGCAGAATAATTTAATCTTAAATTTTTAATCTTAAATATTGGTTAAAAACGCTTCAGTGGCTTTAAACCTATCATTTGTTTTCAATCGAGCAGAATCTTAGCTATATTAATTATCGTAATTGCTATTTCCAAAGTAAATTTAGTGGAAAGCATAATTTTACCTTTTTCCGAAAAAAGACAGCAAAGTATTCGTTTTTCTTTATACGATATCAGTAACATTAAAGTATTTTTTTTGCATCGGAAATCTACATAAAATCGATGCTGAAATTCCTGTCGAGAAACAGAAATTTATGGAATAAATAGTAAACGTACATAAAACTTTATGGGGGTGTAAAAAAGTAGGTTATATGTTGTTTGACACAGATATTACTTATTCAGTTCTAAGAAAAAAAATCATTTGACGATCGCGAAACATTAATCAAATCAAAATGTCGAATAATAGCTCAGAAAAGAAGGTTTATAGATATACACCTCTGAGTTTACGCTGTGTGGTCCGACGAAATGCATAAACAAACTTGCGTCACTATCATATGTGTAAGATTTAATCTAAATATGCAAAAACACTGGTTCGCATTTTTTGTCTAATTTCCAAACCATTCATTTTTTTTAACTTTAATAAGATAGTCTAACACATTTTTATTCCCATTTTAGTCATACAATTCTTTTAAAATTAAAACCTGATCGCAGCTAATTTAGAGCAATTATACACAACAAATTAATTACCACAGAAATAAACTATTAAAAAATATCGTGTAGTCTAGACATAAATTTGAAACCTTATATTATTTTAGTGTAATTTTTAATGAATATATTTTCGAAATTAAATAAAATTGCTTGTTTTTTTTTTACCTATCTTATTGCAAAATTAAGTAGTATCGTAAATAGATGAATTGATTTTATTTATCTAATGTATCTATGTTAAGGTGCTAAAGCTTGTAAAAATTAAAAAAAAATTCTTCTTAATCAGTCATGCTGTTTCTTGTTCCAATCTAACGTTTTTTTTCCTTGTTAAATAGTTTTAATGAAGAAAATATATTAATAAATGATTGAACCATCAATTCATTTATATTATCAACTTGTCATAAGGTATTTTTATTGTTACCAATTTTTTGTAGGTACCTACTATTTATTTTATGGAAATCTTAAAAAGGTTTTGAAAAGTAAATAATCACCTTCGAAATCACCTAGCGAGAATTGAAACAGAATAAAAAACAGACGGGTGTTTCTATTCTCCCTAGTACAGGCCGCCCCTTTTTTTTTATAACTTTTAAGGTATTACTCATAATTTTAAGTGTATAAGAAAAAGGCTTAATTTGACTGTGAAGTTCAAAGCAGCTTTTTTTTACCCGATTATACGGTAGGATCGTTTGTTTAAACATATTTTATGATTTATAATCAGGTTTTATTTAACCAAATGATGTCCCAGTAACATTTATTTTAACAATAAAAATACAAATGTCCAAAACCTTAATAAAGTTTATAGGAAACCCATATAAATGTCTTACATTTTTACAACAAACGTTTTTTAATCATATAATCAAGCAAAGGACCGTTCATTTATTACGTCCGATACCCTTGTTGGTTGGTAAACTATCGTACATGACGGCGTGACATGGGGGTTGGGGTCTCAGTTATTGCGTGACGTAGCAGGACTTTGTAATAAAAATTCTAAACTTTATTGATATAAATAACTTTTTATAGAAATCATTATCTTCCTACCGAAATGTTGGGAAAATACATAGAATTGAAGTTTTAATGACCGTTTTTCAATACAAAAAATCATCGCGACGTGACTACAATAACGTGACGTGGAGTGAGGATATATACAAAAGGATGAAAAATAGCGTCACGTAATAAATAAACGGTCCCTAAATAAAATATCATAATTATCAGTCGCATATTTGACATAAATGAACTATACACTGTTAAAAATTATTACGACTTAGCACCAAACTTTGGTACCCATTTAGTTACAACCACTATTTGGTGCTTAGTTTCACCCTTTTATGGGTACCACAGATACCATTTGTGGTGAAACTTTGCACCAAAATAACTACCCCCCTTTAAAATTTAGATAGATCAAATATTATCATATTTTACCCTCCGATCCCAAGATCAATACTTTCTTTCTTATCTTTGTCACCGCACGGGCTCGAACTAGTAATCCTCTGATTACCAGATGAACGCCTTTACCCACTGAGCAACCGTGTCCCGGTACCCCTGTCTGTGGATTTGTTGATACAGCTGCAGCGAATGTTTCGGTTGCAGTTTAGGAGAGTGCACGATTTTTTGGTAAAAGCTGCGCTGTTCTCGATCAACGATTTTTAGTTCGACCTAGATTGCACCATAATAATTGGAAAGTTGCTTCAGAGCATCAAGATATGGTGCAACGTTGAAAAGAAATTTTTAAACAGTGTACGTCTGTAAATCATTGTATTATGATAAAAATTATACATCCCTTTAAAAGCCTTATTATTCCAAAGACAAAACAGCCTTCAGTCCGCAGTCTGACACCATTTAAATAAACCGCAAGGTCTTTTTTCAATAATATCTCATTCACGGCCAACAAAAAAGCATCCCCCCCCCCCCAGTATCATTTCCAACGAAAAAACCGAACAAAAGAGATAACCTACCTCATCTTGAACGTCTTCCAGGAAGATCTCATCATCCGTCGACTTCGTCCTCCCCCTGTTCAACTTCCCGACTCCGGAATCGCGGAACAGCCCGTAATTGGACAGCTCGGTCCAGCTCTGATGGTGCACTTTCGGTCCGTTGTCCCTGTCCTCCAGAGTGGACCACGACCCGTGGGGTAGGCACGCCACGGTGGTCCTGCGACCTCTGTGGTCGTTCGTTTCAGCCGTGAGAGGGGCATGGATTCTTTTGGTCACGTCCACGGCGAAGGAGGAACGTTGCGTATCGTGATTTTCGTCCACAGAGTCTGATGGATAGACCGAGCAGTTCGTTCTCATTGTCACGTTTGGGATCGAGCTCTCAGTCCAATGATGGATTGGGAAGTGTTGATCTCTGTAGATATTTCATGGCTTCTTCTTTCGTTTGGTTAATGACGTTTGTTTCTGTTTTTTAAATACTGGACTAGTAAAATCATAGTCCAAGATGTTCCTAGCTTTATCAGAAAATACTAGTTACAGATGTGTCTAGTTTTATTAGAAAATACTAGTTACAGACGTTTCTATTCTATTCGAAAATCCTAGTTACACATGTTTCTAGTTATTGGAATGCAATTGGAAAAAATCTAGTGACGTTGTAAGAAAGCTGTCAGTTTCTATTTTTCTAGCACTAATAAGTTGGCGTCAACCTGTGATATATAATAGTATTTTATCACAGAAATTCCCGTTTCAAGCTATATTCTCACTTTATATTTGAATAAATACTTTGAATGACATCCAGAATATTTAATATAGAGCACAAGTTTATAACGTAGAATTATTTTAAAATAGATGCAACACTGCTTCGTTTATATTTTATTAAAGTAAATAGTTGTTATAGTTTGAAGATCATTCACACATCTGGTCTTTATGAATAATTATTGCCTCAAGTAGTATATTAATACTGTCTTATAGTTGAAACATTTTGTGTTATAAAAATATCTATGGAGTTTTGTGTAACTCACTGAATTATTAAATAACTATTTAATACTTCTTGATTCTCAACTGAGCATATATTGAGTCTAATTTAAATAGTAACAATAACTCACATTACATCCGTTATTTATCATCAATTTGGCACATATTACTAACTTTCAGTATTTTTAATCAGTTTTAAGAAATATAATACTGTTATTTATTTGGCATATAACTTAAAAGTGGAAGGTATCTTGTTTTTTATTCTCTATTCATATTCACAATTACGAGAAATGAAAGACAGTTATGCTTCAACAATATTACTGATAGTCTCAGCAATATTTTATAAATGATTTTTGTTTCAATATATAATCTTTATATTATGAAATCATTATTAAAGTCCCCAAGAAACATGTACGTCAATTTTTTTAAAAATATTTAGAAGGAATCGTATTTAAATAAAAATGTTCCTAGATAAAATATTGCAAAATAGCAGTTAGTTGAAGAAGTCTTCAAAACACATTATTTTAAATACATAAACAGCATTTCGTCGAACTTCAAAATAACATTGAGTGGAAAGAAATTCTAAATAACCAGCTAGTTTAATAATATAAATCTATTATTTCTACATTCAACTAACTAAGTTCAATAAATCATCTAAATGCATCGTTTATGACTTCTTGTCTTAAAGACATTTAGTTTTTAAAATATAACAGACTTACAGAAGCATAAGTTCTTTTTTCACTTATTTTGAAAGACATCCAAATTCTTTGTATAAGCAATATATTCCTCTCACTTAACAGTTCTTTCAGCGTCAAAGTTCTTTTTTTATTTTCTTCTTGCGTTAAAAACGTTTAAATAAATATTATATATCAAGTTAAATATCTCAAAAATACAGACATTTCCATTCATTTTTTTTTTATTCTTACTTAAACGTAAACATTGTTCCATAAATCATCTGACAGAACAGAATCAAGAAAACACAACATTCGAATACTTTTGATATCGCGTCCGCCAAACGATTCTTGAAAAAAACTTTAACGGGTTCTAAAAATAAAAACTTACTTCCAAACGATTTAAAAAACGGCTACATTCTAAAAATATGAGCAGGGTCCTGTCAGAAACACATCTTCTGTCGGTCCACGTGTTTTTCATCCACAAAGAACACTCTTTTCGAATCTTTTCGACTGTTGTTCGAATTTATCCTCCTGCATCTCTCGACCCGTTCAGCATCAGAAGGAGAATACTTCTCGGAGAATCCGTCGGTTCATTTTTGCCCTCGAATGCGCGCGATCGATGTTTACGAAATGTCATGACGTCACGTCACTTGTCGGTACACAACAACTGTTTCCCTATCAGTAAACTTAAATAAGAAGTTTTAATAAGTCGTTCGTTTTTTTTGAGTGTATGCAAACACGATAAAGGTTAACAGTGACGTTTTGTTTGCTTTTTATTTTGAATATTTTTTTTTCAAGTTAAGGTTTTATTTGGAGTTAACTGCTAAAGGTCACGTATTTAAATTTCGTTATTTATTCTATTTGTGGAATTATTTGAAATCCTTGAGATTGTTGTTTAATGTACAAATCGATTTTGTGTTCTGGATATTTGCTTAAAAGGGTTTTAATGTTTATATAAAAGGATTATTTTGAAATTGTGCGCGTAGATATTTACGATACTATTTTAAATAGAACACAGTTATTAGTCTTAATTCCATTTATTTCCCCTGCCAACCTATGACAGATTTTAGGCGGGAGATTAGATTGGGCAAGAGACTAGCGGACTTTTCTTGAATGAAAAATCAATTTATAACTTTACATTTTGAAACTTTACATTTTTGGGTGAAACAAGAAATTTCCCAACTTAACGATTCAAAATTTCCAACTTAACAATTTGAAATTCCCTCCCAACTTAACTATTCTAAATTCCCAACTTAACAGTGCTGAAAATTCTGTTTCGAACTTATAAGCATTTTTCATCGTTCCTCTTATATTAGGTAATATTAAACTGTTCTCTCACAAGCATTGATTTATTTCACGCTTGTTCCAATGCAGTGTTTGATCTGAGGTCTAATTTAAATGTAATCTTACTAGTTGGGTAATTACTAATCTTCCCTAGCTTTCATTTGCTAATACTATTAATTTTCTTCAGGTATAAATTTTCCCAACTCGGGGATTTTTAAAACTTGAAATTCCCAACTTTTGGATTTCCAGATTATTTGGGGATAAGCGCGGTGCGACGGCTCTGAAGATCACTAGGTCAGATATTAGTAAGTATAAGCCATTTCATTTTTAATGTTTTTATTTTTGGTAATACATTACATTTTTATAACGAATTGAACTAAAATATCGATATAAATCCCTAAATTCTGACAAAAATTCCCTAAATTCTGACAAAAATTCCCTAAAATTCCTCATTTTTGATACTGCTTCGCAATATACAGGGGATTTTTAACTTTTTATGCTAGTGAACGGAAGATGATACTAGAATGTGGGAAGCTTCCGCATAATGTGGGAGAGTTGGTAAGCCTGACCTTGTTCTAAGTAACTTACGTCAAAATTATTTTTATAACTCCATACATGCATACATATTGTACATAACTTTATGTAGCGGAGACTAATGCATAATAGAGCATTGGACATAGTAAATCACACGCTTTTAATTAATTTAATATTCTTAAAGCTTCATTGAATAGTTTATATTAGTAATTACCGTCGAAGATATTGTATTGACGTACATATTTTTGAATTCAGCAGAACGCATCATATCATGATGTGTTAATTATCAGCAATGAAAATACCCAATTCCTAATCAAAAACTTTATTAAAAAATAGTCCAATTACAAAAAGGAATGACTTTGACATACAATATATGGCATTACACTGTTAAAAATTTCAGTTCAGCGTTGCACCATATCTTGGTGTCCTGCAGCAACTTATGGTGCAATCTAAGTTGAACCAAAAATACTTGATCGAGAATATCCTAGTTTTTACCAAAAAAATGGTGCAGTCTCCTAAACTGCGACCGAAACCTTCGTTGAATCTACAATCAGGGGAATTCCCTCAATCCTCTTGCATTAGGGACCCGGTTGTCAGTGGATAACGGCGGTAATCAGAGGATTGCTAGTTCGAGCCCGGGCGGTGGACTTGACAAAAATGCGAAGAAAAAAAGTAAAATAAGTAGTGATATTGCGATAGGAGGATTGCCAGCTTCGTTACAAAAATACTAGAAAATCGTCCAGGACATCCAACAAATTAAACATGCGTTTCAACATAATATGGGGTTACACAAACGCGAATTTTTGTTTAACGTTTTACCAGGTAATGGTGAAGCAAAAATATGAGTTTTGGTGCAACGTTTCACCACTAAATGGTATCCGTGGTAGCACCATAAAATGGTGAAACTAAGCAGCAAATAATGGTTACACCTTAATGGGTACCAAATTTTGGTGCAAGGTCGTACTAAATTTTTAACCGTGTAGTAATTCGTGTAAAAGATGTTGCTCTTCACGAAAATATTTCGAATTCAGCAGAAAGATGTGACCACCATTGCACAGCTGACCCTCATATCTGACACACAAATCCTTGCTTTCTGTAAAATATACAAAATGCGCTTAACTCTATACTTTATAATCGTTCATACGTATTTACTTTTGACAACTTTCGATGTATTCTACAGGTCGGACAAACACCATACGAAGAAAATTCGAATCATACTTTGGACCGATGGTATTGACATGTCGTAAAATTTATACTGCTCGAAATAGCGCAAAGCGACCCGACATCGACATTTTACGACAACCCTTCTACTTATCGTTTTCAGCTTTGTTTATCGTATGACTGAACTTTCCAAATGTTTTCTTTGGTGGTTGGAATCCCCCTAAAACGCATAAAAATCTTTTCGTCGTGAATATGTGATGTAGGTCATACGCGATGTAAAACATATTCTTGCAAAATGTGAAAAAAAGGGGCAAGAGCTACTATTTTATAAATTCAAAACGTCTGGTAATACTTACAACTTTCTACTACAAAAACATGTAAAATATGTTTGTTTTTTAGTGAAATGTGAAAGGTACTCGTAAAAATTCGAACAGTACCAGTTCAAACTAGCTGTATGTTTTTAAACCAATGCGTTGCATAACAATTTCTTATACAACATATGTTTATTTCTCGCTATTTACGTTATGTCTTAATTTTGGTGTATTTTTTTTACTAAATTCATCTCCATATCTTCTCAGAAATAACACTTATTTTTGAGAATTCTGTGATAGTCAAGGCGACTTTCGTTGCCTTTGAAAATCGTTTCGTTATTGAATCATGTGACTTTTGACGATGCAAGGATCCTCACATTTTGAACAAAAATTATTTACTAAGATTCCTCTTCGGCTCTTTTCTTGGTCATCAGCTCATGTTTGGTTCTTATACTTATATTGTCAGAATTCAACCAAGCCTTCTCAGCCGATTGGATAGAGCGTAGGACTGTGGACCGAAAGGCCCGCAATTCCAGTCAGCTTGTCGATATTGAATTACTATATTATTTAAAATCAAATCCTCTTCATTTTTGGTTTAAAAAAATTTCCTTAAAAAAACGACAAAATGAATTTCCTCAGTTTGACGAAATATTTAATCAGAGATTATAGCAGGCGCCTGTTTCTTCAAAAAATACAAAAGTATCGTCAAATATGAGAATGCATTTTTAACATAGTAGACGTATAAAATGAAAGTGTATATATAATTTACGAAAATTATCATAAAGAACGGTTATTGGTTACCTCTATTAATTGTATATAGGGGTTTGGTTATCAAGTGGTATTATAAGTCCAAAGACAGATATCCGACACTGTAAAAAAACAGTACCAAAAAATGAGTACCTGAAACCTACTCGTTTTTATTTGAGTACAATTACATTATAAATGAGCGATGACGTACTCAAATTTAAGTAACTGTACTTTATAAAAAAATTAGGAGTGTGATTTAATATTGCTAATATCAGCTTCTGTTCAAGCTATCTCAACAAAGCGAGCAGACAAACTTAAAATAGTTGTTCAGAAGATGGTTTGTCACATCATTTGATGTCGATTGCTCAAAAGGAAATTGAGTAATTACAATTCGGTTACTTACTTCCCATTCTTTTGCCACACCTTTTTAACATTACTTCTATTTATAACTTCTTCACGTCGACCTGGTAGCTTAACGGATAAGGGTCTGGACTGGACAGCGGGGCTTGCAGATCTGGGTTCGATTTCCGACAAGTCTTTGTTGCAATTGGCGATATTTATTGAAAGGCTAGCATCCGCTCTTTTTTTCATTATTACCCATTATAACCATTTTTAAGTAATGTTATTTTCAAAATTGAAACTTATGTATTCGGAGCATTGATAAGCATCGAATCGAATGTATTCAAAAATTAGTAAATTTTACTTATTTTTGAATACCTATTTTTAACAGTGTATGTACAGCCGGAAGAAAAAGTTCTATTGGCACACCTTTTTAACATTTCTTCGGTTTATAACTTATTTACGTAGCCCTGGTAGTAAATACAACGGATAAGGCAATGGACTGCGGTACATAAGGATCTAGGTTCGATTATCCCGGTAAGTCTTGGTTGTAATTGTCATATTTATTGAAAGTGACTTATGAAGGCAGCCTATGTAGGCAAGCTGCTGCTCTTTTCATTCATTTTTACTCATTGTATTGATTTTTGAGAGCATGTCTTCTTCCAAATTGAAACTTATGTATTCGGTGCTATGATAAGCATCGAATATAATCAAAAATGAGTACATTTTACTTATTTTGGAATACCCATTTTTAACATTATGAGTTGCAGCTACCAAATTTTGGTGCACATAATACTAAATTAACATAAAACTCAATAGATGCATTCATAATTGATAATAATTTGGGTCATGATAATTTTTAACGGTGCAATGCATAATTATTTCTTTTTTAAGAAAATAATATTTTTTTTTTTCGTTTTCGTTTTGCCCCTGGACCGCTGAATATATATACAAAAAGATCCTAAGTGACTATTTAATTAAATAATTAATTAAAGCCGTTGTGTACCATATATGCAACATCATGTGTAATTACTAAAACAATTTTCAAAAAGTATGAAAATATAATTAAATACAATCTATACACCTCTTGAATTTGCTAGGATTTTTTGTAGAAACATATTATACTTATAAGTAAAAAAACAATATTCGAAAATTTCACCTTACAAGCCAGTTTTAAAACAACAGACCTCGAAACAACTGATTGCCTTTATCACAATTATTTTAGAAAGATAGCGACTGTTATAAGCACTAGGCATATGGTAACCTATGTGACAATATTATAATAGTTAACATAAAACTCAATAGATGCATTTTAAAGTTGTGTAGTATATATGCTACATTATGCACTAGAGCAGGGGTCGGCAACCTGCGGCTCGCGAGCCGCATGCGGCTCTTTTGATGTAAAGTTTCGGCTCTCCAATTCCATACGAAAAAATTAATAATTTATTATTAAAACCCTTAAAAAATAAGAAAATATATTTTTAAGTACCTAATTTCTCAATAGTTTTTATTTTCATAATCTTTAATTACAAATCTCTACGCTTAACATGACCATAATGATATAAATTTGAACTATTGTTTTGTTCTTAGAGATGAGACTCCGTGACAGCCTACGCCTTGCTTGAAGAAGTAGTTTGTTTCGGAAAAAAAAATTACTTCCTTTTATTGAAGACATGGAGAGCGGTAAATTACTTCATTTTAAAAATCTGAAGCAATATCGCGATGAGACCAATGCAACTATTGACACAAATTACTTCAGCATAGCTTTAAGGTCCAGAAATGCATGCACATCGCGCAGCACAAGTGTGCAGCTCTAAAAGAAATTCCGCGAGTCGAGGCCCTCATATTCGGGGCATGGTATAGTCTTCCAGAATGCTACAGTGAGGTGAAGAAGTTGGCATATGGAGTGCTGACGATCTCCGGCTCGACATATTCGTGCGAGCAAGCATTCTCTTGCATGAATATAATAAAAAGTAAAGTTAGAAGTCAACTAAAAAATAAGCCAGATTTAATCAAACTTTCAAAGGACATGCAAAGCCAATGCTCCCATTGATGTAACTATCTATATTTGGGTTTTTATATGAATAAATATTATTCCGTATTTAAAGCTGTTCAATGTAAATCAAATATATATATATATATATATAAACTCTTTAGTGGCTCTTTAAAAACTGGGATATTTTGTAAATTGTAACTTTTGGCTCTTCCGTTTCAATAGGTTGCCGACCCCTGCACTAGAGGGTTCTTCTAATTTACTAGTCAAACAAAGAGTGCGTTTGCTGTGATGGGTCATGTCTTGCCATATGTGAAAAATTTGCCTAAAAATGTGATTACTTTTTTAATATATATTGAGTTTTCTATTAATTTATTATATCTTATGTATTTTTATTTACCCCACTGAAGTATATGAACAAAAATTGGACCAACAAATCAATACGAATTCGCCAATTGTTATGAAAAAAAGGTAACTTTAGAAATCATTTGAAGTTTTCTGATTTATAAAATGATTTTTTTTTGGTTGTTAAATTTGATTTTTGGACATAAAAAAATAAAACACTTATTTTAAATTCTGCTTAATAATATGCAAATAGTTTTATTCACTCCAAACAAGCTTTAGTTATGAAAAGGGTAAATTACTGATATTGGATTAAAGTATCCTACCCCTTCCTACTTTACACTAAAGGGAAAAAAATAATAATAATAAATAATTCTACATTAAAAAACGATAAATTATCAAAATCTTCCGTTCTTATAAAATATATTGATACACAGAATATATTTTTAGCTGCACTACATGGTATTCAAACTGTTTACTAAACTTGGGAAATGCAAAATAATGATGTAAAGTATTCTCTGTTGACGGTAATGTTTTCCATAAATCCTTTCCTAAACATTTAACAATTTCTTTTTCTTTTGGCGACTGTCAATCTAACTAAGGGTTTTAATCAATCAAACGTATTAATACCGATTTTTTTTTCTGGAACGTATAAAAGTACTCAAGTAAAGTAAATTATCTTTCAGGAAAACAAATCCTCAGTTCGATTAATATTAATTTTAGGGTCCTTTTAATGCGATTCTAGCAATATTGGTTTATATTAATGCAGTGATATATTGTTGTGATATATGTTCTTGTGATATACTAATATTTCAAACGCAACCTTTTTCTTTCACGGCCTTTCATTGGCGAAATTCGTGAGTTGTTTTCATTAGTTGAGTTCGTTTGGCGTTGTTTCATAATTCTACTAATGGCTTAGTCAATGATCACTACCATGTATTAGTTACAAACAACATTTTGTAACCTTAAAATACAGTATTTTTATAAAGAGAATACTTTAATAAATTATTAAAAATAACACACGGAAGATGTATCATTTGCTTGGTTGGATAAACATCGCACTAGAGCTGCACAGTGGGTTGGAAATTGAGACGATTCGAGGTATATCCCAAAGGAAAGACCCTCGAATATTGCCTCATCATTGTAAACCATAATCAGACGAACGAACACTTGATCTTACAAGCCCCGCAACTGAAATAGGCCTGATGATATTAGACCACGACAGATTTAATTGCAACAATCCCCTCTGCACGATTAATTATTTTAGGTACGTGAAAGAATCTGATAACTCAACAGTTACCGGTATAACATGGCATTGGTTTGCATCAGTAAATTAGAAAAAAAAATAGTATTCGTCAGTTAAAAAAATACACAATATATTTAAACAAATCTTTTCAAAAAATAAATATTCAAGTATCTCGAATTGTTAGTTGTTACCCTTTTAGTACTGTTTAAATATATATTTAAAACCTGAATAATTGTTTTCTAGGTACTAAATAATATAAATAATTGAAAACTTCGTACGATTTAAGCGAAAAATAAATGAATTTTAATGAATATCTTCCAAACCATTTACAGAAACGAAAATAAATTAGAGAACCAAAAAATTCTTCCCGTGCTAATTTAATTACAGTTCTCGCGCTTTGATAAGATTAAAAACGTTTGAGAACATACAATATTTAAGGAATATTAAATAGAGATTTCCTGAGTATTAGAATCCATTAGAAAAGTAAACTAAGCAAATCTTTCACTATTTAATAAGGCAATAAAATATTAACTATACCTAAATAGATTTTTTTTGGAAGCACTTTATTTCATATTTAGTCAAATATATTATATTATTTTTATAAACTTAAAAGATTCTGCCTTTATATTCGTATTAATCCTTCAAGAATTACTGAAAACTATATGAGTTTTGCAAAGATTATTCTAATCTGCATACCCGATGTTTGTTTATTTTCAAATATATTTTAAAAGCTAATTATAATTATCAAAGATTATTATCTATTCAAAAGATAAATAACAAAAAAAGGTAAGTATATTCAATATAAAAATTTTATTATCTAAAATAAATTTGATACTGCAAGAATATTAATTGTTAATTTAATGGAATAATAAAAACGAAATTTTATTAAACAATATATGATTTTGAACAATACACCCTAAATAACTTCAAATGAAGGCAGATAATAACATTCGATGCCCACAGAAATAATAAAAAATGGAACGTTAAAGAACTATTGAGACTAAAAGTATACCGGACATTTAATTGATATGTACTTTTAATCATCCAGGGAATACTGTTGTTCCTTCATTACAATGTACCGCGGGTTACTCCTATTTATTCAGTTGATAACGTTTCCTAATAATTCAGTTGATACTGTTTGCCTAAGCTAAACTCTAACCAGTTCAAGCAATACACACTAGAGAGAAGTGTTTCTACCAACTTACTTTGTCGCTATATATATATATATATATATATATATATATATATATATATATATATATATATATATATATATATATATATATATATATATATATATATATATATATATATATATATATATATATATATATATATATATATATATATATATATATATATATATATATATATATATATATATATATATATATATATATATATATATATACAGAGAGACAGAGAGAGAGAAAATATCTACTAGTGAAGCATGTGTAAAGTTTTTAGAGTAAAAACTGCTATTTGAGTGCGATAAATTAATTCACTCAAAACATTTGGAATTGATGGATTAGGACAAATTATAAAAAAAATTCCTTGTTTTTTAAGAGTGATTTGAGGTACACTAGTCTGTGATACTAGGAGATTTTTAGTGATCATATATACCACAGTCTTCCTTACATGCAATTCAAATTAAAGGCAATTCAATTGTCGGTGAAACCTCCGCTTTTTTTTCGATAAAATTTTTTTGGCCTAAAATTCCTTTTTTGGCCTTTTTAAACCTAAGATTCCACCATAATATGGTGTAATTAGCTGCAGACTTCTGTTTTTCACAAAGATATGGTACATCGTTGAACTGAAATTTTTAAAAGTGTAGGGATCTTAAATGTATAATTAATATATAAAAGAATATATATAATTTTTTGTTTAAAAAAGACGTGCAGTGATATAGCAAAATTGTTTATAACTAAAACAGATTTCTTAAAAAATATACTCGTTGAAGAAAAGCCAGGTTAAAAATATAATGAGGGTTTGAAGTTGGTTTATGTTCTTTTATAAAAAATAGTTTATAAAACAAGAAAAAAAAAATGAAATAATTATCCTTGACGATGCTTTTAGAAAAAGTAATGTTTTTTGCTGTTTTGCTGGAAATGATCAAACATGTATGGTTTCAACTTTAGCATTAGACCTGTATCAAAAAAGTTTAAAATAGACGGGTTTTTTTCGTTTCTTATTTGCTAAAGCGGATTTATGTATTATACTTAAATATTTATACCTAAATAAAAAATATATATTGCGATTATTATTTTGCAGTCAAAACACGTACAAAAAATAGTTTCCACAAGTATTCACAAATAAGAAAGGTTAGATATAAAAAAAAAAGTTTATGCTGAATTATGCATGAATTCTTTTTCACTAGTACCACAAAAATTATGCATAACATCTTCGAAATGCGTTCCAAAATAACCATAATTTTCGAACACAAAAAAACTTTGATGATGATAAAAAAAAGTTGGTTTTCTTTTACATTCGCGCAGCTTTTAATTCGGTTTAGTCTATTATAACCGTACATAAATTTTTATGACACTTTTATCTTACCTACATCTTCTTGTAAACAATTTACTCCAAAATGTGTGTGTGCAATTTTATGCACATACATTAAGAAATAACGTTTTTATAAAAAAATAAATTCACAATATACTTTTTTAATTTGGTATGGCAAGAAGTTATTATACTATTTACTGCATTTTATGATTTTCTTTTTTATTATAGCTTAAACATTTTTCTGGCTACAAATTCTTAACTAAAAGACATTAATTTCCATAATTCTTCATTGTTGTTTTATTTTCGTTTTCGCAAAGATACAATGACGTATTAAGGGAAGATAGTAGTTTTGAACTTTCAAAAAAACGATTTTTTAAAATTATTTTTAAAATATAATATGATTTATTAGAATTTATTTAAGCCAAACCGCATTAAAATTGGACAAAAATTAAACACACAGCGATGAAAAAGAAAGTAAAGAAATATGGGTAATTATATACAATTCTATCTTTAAACCTCTTTTTCTCAGTTTCACATTTTTATGTTGATCCGCATGATTACAAAAAAAGTTTTCTTTCAATTCACTTTAAATTTATTATACATGTTCAACTATCAAATATGCATGCACTAAACCTAAAAAAAGGTTTTTTAACACAATATTTTTCAATAAAAAAATATTTTTATATCATTAAAAAACAAATTTTCAAAAATTATAATTTTGATTTTTTTTTTAAATACTTTTCATTAAATATTTTATTTTGTTTTTTGGTTTGGAGTATAGAAGCATTAAATAGCTTCATTTTTTAAAAATAAATTTGTTTCTAGTGTGTTTAAATAATAAGTAATCTTGCGGAAGGTGAACTCTATTTTAAAATTTTTTAGCAATGACTTGTATTTCAAAATATTTTTTTAAAAAGCAACCAAGCAATAGATTTAATTTATAATAAGATTTTAATAAAGCCAACTTTCAATAGTTTAAGTTCCAAAAATTTTAATTATAAATATGCAAAACCTATTATTTTATTCAAGTTCGAAATATTTGTCAAATACCAGCCAATTTCACCTTTGAAAACTACTATCTCCCCTTAACATTATTAAATTTAAAATAATGTAGAAGCAAAATCTTAAAATTCAAGATGTGTAACATTAAAATGTGTAGCAATAATTGCGTTTAAAATATACCATGTAGAAGGCTTTTAAGGAAATTACATTTTGAACTCTGATTTTTTATAGTTTTCGAACAATTCACTTAATACTATGAGATATATAATCCGATTTGAAATAAATTTCACTTTAGAAAAGTGTTCTTAAGATGACAGTAAAATAGTTTTACTCAAAAAAAATTCCTTAAAAATAAAACTTTAAAAAAAATATGCTATTTAAATTGTTTGTGAATAATTGTATTAACTATAACATCAAATCAATATTTTAAGATATAATATTTGATTTCTTTATTGCATTATTTTAGAAATATTCAAGTTGAAATACGTTTTATAAGACTGATATCCATAGTAAAGCATCAATTACGTTTATGTAAATATCTACATAATGTACGTTTACATTAGCATATTTTGTAGCAAACAAGTTTCCTGTTTTGCACTGGCATTAGCAAAAATAAATCTTTACAAATACATGTTTTTATGTTATTTATTTGAATTACTTTATGATTTAAGTTCCATTTATGAAATCGAATATTACCAAACATCTTAAACTTAAAATTTACAAGTACACAGATATTTTAATATATAGCCGCCATCTACAATAATTATTTATATAGTCATTTACAAAGGCAATTAGAGAAAATATTGTATTAGATTAGAATTACTAGAATTGCTCCAATTATTGTAAAGTCAAACGTTTTAGTAGTTCCTGTATTTTATAAATCCGTTTGTTTAAGTATTTTTTTGGGGAGGGGGGGGGGAGGATAATGGGTTATCAAAATCACTTGAAACAAGTTCTGTAAAAGTTCAAAAACATTTTTAAGAGTAAAACATTTTCCCTAATACAATTTGTATAAAAAATAACAAAAAATGTTAGTGAAATTTTCCAAGAGAGAAAGTTAAATTGTTTGTTAAACATTAACTCTACAAGTAAGTTAAACTTTAAATCGGAATTATGAATATCATTATAAAAAAATTAAACAAAACTAATTAAAATTATAATGTTTTTATGTTTTAAGGTTTCGTTACACATTCTTATTAATGTATAACATCTACGGAAAAAGTTTTCTTTTACAGCACTGCGGAATAATAAGTATCGTTAAACTTTTTCTTTAAAAAACATCCCGTTTCAAACTTGAAGTTTCACAATTGAATATCTCAGTGGATGTTTAATGACAATTTTAAAAACATATAAATTTCCCAATGAAAGAACATGTTATCTGTTATTATTATTATTTGTTGTAAAAATATAACGTTCATTTATTCTGCTAAATTTTCAGTGAAATAGGATGTTATGCACACTTAACCGTATTGTTACCTCATAAACTTTAAAGCTGTTCTTTTTTCTAATTCACTAAATTGTGACTTAAAATTTTCATCCACTGAGCAATTCAATAATGATTTGAATATCACATAAAAAATACATTTTCCGATGTATGTGTCAAAAGTTATCATTATATTAATAAATTATCATATTTTTTGTATTAAAATAACGATAATTTCCAATTTTTTATTAAAAAATATTCTTATATTCATATAAGAATAAGAAAAATTTCAGACAAATTCCTGAAAATAGTGAGGTTTCAGGTTTAAAATACTGCACATCTACAGTAAAACAGCACGTTTCTCTCTATTAATTCGAAAAAGAACCGATTAGGTAAGTAACAGATATTGAAATTTCAAATAAAAAATGTTTCTATACCTACAATGTAAAAAAAGATATTTACTCGTTTTTCTTTGAGTACAATTGCATCGTAAATGAGCGACGACGTGCTCATATTTAAACAACCGTACTTTCTAAAAAAGAGCAGTGTGATTTAATAGTGCTAATTTCAACTTCTGTTCAAGCCATCTTAACAAAGCGACCCGACAAACTTAAAATAGTAATTCCAATTATTTGATGTTGATTGCTTAAACGGAGTTATTAAAACTCAATTATCTTACTTCCCATTCTTTTGGCACATCTTTTTAACATTTATTCTGTTTATAACTTCCGGATAGTAAGTTGTCTAGTTGATAAGTAGTTGTAAGTAAGTTGTAAGTAGTCTAGTTGATAAGACACTGGACTGCGGTGCTTTAGGATTCCCGGTAATTCTTGGTTGTAATTGTCGATATTTATCGAAAGTTATTTATGAAGGCAGGCTACGTAGGCAAGCTACTGCTCTTTTTATTCATTGTACTCATTTTTGAGTACATGACTTTTTCAAAAATGAAAGATGTATTCGGAGCTATGATAAACATTGAATGTAATAAAAAATTAGTGCATTTTACTTATTTTTAAGTATTATTTTTAACAGTATAAAAAGTTAAATAGACTATTCATTTAACTATTTATTATAATTTCAACTGCAATTGTAATATTAATCAGAAATATATATATATATATATATATATATATATATATATATATATATATATATATATATATATATATATATATATATATATATATATATATATATATATATATATATATATATATATATATATATATATATTTAAATAATAACAGCAGACGATCCCCGTCTTTGGAGATTTCTACAGACTCAATTCCACTAAACATTCCATATTAATCAAAACCGAATAAATAAAATGTTCTTCCACTTAAATAAATATGTTCTTTTATGCAAATATTTTTTTTCTTTGATCACCTTGTTTCCACAACAAGTATTTTTCTCATTAAATATTGAAAATGTAATGTCCACTACTGACGAATGATTTCCCATGTGTTTTCTCTACCAGAATATCAAAGAACTGTATTAGTTGGAGGTATACAGAAGACATAAAGCAGTAAGTCGAGTAAATGTTTTATATTCAATACTCTTCCAAATTTTTGTTGGCAAAACGTTTTAAAAAATTTATTGTTATTATTATTTATATATACAAATATATTAATCAACGAAGTTAATCAAATAATTTGACCAACACATTTCCGTTTTTCAATTAAGACTTCTACTAAATAGCAAATAAAACGAATTTTCTTTGTCCAGCTTTAGAAAGAAACTAAAGTTTCAAAAGTGATTGAAGTGAAAAGAACTAAAAACAAATATATTTCTTCAAAAATATATTATTCAGTTGTTAAAATGTTTTAGTTATTTCTTTCGTTGCTGATTATTTTTAATTGGTTATATTGAAAGCCATGTATTTAAAAAAAAACATGCATTTGTATTAAAAGGCAAGTTAATAGTAGTAAGATTAGTAATTGAACAATTAGTGAAAAATATTTAAAGTTAAAACTAAGTAACTATTTGCATTTGACACCAATTAAAAACCACACATTTTGCTATCTTATTGCGAACAATGTATGCAAAGTTACAGAGAAATAAATTATATGTGATTTGATTACTGACACGTTGCGATGTATGTTATTGAATACAATTCGTATGAGTAAATAAGACAATTAGTAAATATCAATCAATGGAAATTATTCACAAAAGTGTGTTTACTTTACATTCTCCAAAATCATCTACGATTCCTATTGGGAAATCAACTGTACTCGGGGACAACCTAAGTTGAACCTGAAGCTATGATATGTATAAATATTCAATTGCTTTGGGCTCAACTTAGGTTGTCCCCGAGTATAGAGGTTTCGCTCTATTCCCTCTAGCATGTGTATTTACTCACGATTCCACAGACCCATCATGCATTAAATCAAACTAAATAAACACCAGCTCCTTCCGTCACCCCCACACACATACATTGATCGATCACAACTCCGACGACTCTCAGTCTAACGATAATGCTTTAATGTGTATATAGAGCAGTACTTTGTATAATAGGGTAATAGACACAGATTGGACGCCTTGCCAGTGAGTATTGTTAATTGTACATGAGTAAAGGGTTTTAAAAAGTTCGATATTCATTGGGGGACAGTTGCACTGATAACAATTTCAGTTCGACGTTGCACCATATCTTGGTGCTCTGCAGCAATTTGAACCATATTATGGTGAAATCTAGGTTGAACCAAAAATCCTTTATCGGAAAAAAAGCAGAGGTTTCTCCTATAATTGATTCAACCTCTTTAACGCAACCGAAATTTTCACTGTCGCTACATCAACGAGCCGAGGAATCACATCCAAGAAAGACAACGACGAACAAGGTCCTCCATGGCCCCATGGATAAAGACGTTCAACTGTGAATCAGAGGATTCCTAGTTCAAGCCCGATCGGTGGACTAGACAAAAAAAAAATAATAAAAAATTTGATTTTGCGTTCGGAGGGTTGCCAGCTTCTCTACAAAAATACTACTACTAAAATACTAAGAAAACTCTAGTTTTGAGTTTTATACAACGTTATGAGATTTGGTGCAACGTTTCACCACTAAATGGTATCCGTGGTAGCACCGTAAAATGGTGAAACTAAGCACCAATTGTCGGTTGCAGCTAAATGGGTACCAAATTTGGGTACAAGGTCATGATAATTTTAAACAATGTAGGAGATACTAGCTGGACCAACCTTGTTAAGCCTTGAGCCTGTTGTTAGTCGTCAATATTTGTATATGTAATAAAAATTACTCGTACTATATTTAACTTATATCTTATTTTGCCCTTAAACTTTCAATCATGGGTCCAAATGCATTTAATATGCTTTACAGTAATATTACTTCAATTACACTGTGATAGACGTTTAAAAGATTTGTGTTTTCTTATCATATAAAATGTAGCTTTCATATTAAAATATAATATTGAAAACGTTAATATAAAGTAAATGTTTTCAATCTGAATCATTTACGTAAATTTATTGGATCATGAATAAACAAATATTATTACCGATTTATGTAGAGTATTATCCCAAAATGTTTTTTTAAATCTAAATTAAATATTTACAGAGAATTTCCACACGTTTCCATGCATTGAATTAATCATTCCTACATTCATATATAATTCTAATTAATGAAATGATACGAATGCGTTTTTATTTAATTATCCAATCATGCTCTATGTTATTTAGATTATATATCGTAATATCATGATTGCAATTTATATCTTAATATGTATTCAAATAATATACTTGTTCAAAATAAATATTCATTCTTATACATTTACGAATATTTTAAGTTATAGGTACTTCAAAACTATGACGTGCGAAAAATATATTTCTTAAAATGTGCTTTCATTGAGAAAACTAACACTGTATATCTATTAAATGTATTCTCATTTTATATGTAAAACTTACAGTAGAAGTTTAAAACCATAAACCTAATTAACTAAAAGTACAACTAGAAAAACAAATCATTGCATCATAATAACGTGCAATATCTCTTTCAGCTTTTCATTGACACCAAGACGAATGGCATTTATTTAAAGACAAAAATTCAATAATCTTTCTACAATAAAAATGAATTAATTTTTTTTTACTTTAAAAATTTTTCATCCGATTTCCAGAATTTCTGATAAAAAGATTAGTGTTTATGAAATTAAGGGGGTCCGATACCTTCGACATTTTTTTTTTTTTTATACTTGTACAATCCAATTTTTTTTCTCTTTCTAAATATGCATAAAAAACCATTTTAAGACGCTCAATTTTTTTTTTTAAATTGCACATTTGTTTTTAAATTAAAATTTTAGTAAATTTTTTAACAATTTTAAAATTCCTACTTCTTTTTTGTTTTTCAATATTTTGAAGCATTTTTTTTTATTTAAGATCTTGAATAATATGTAAATAGATGTATGCATTCAAATTTTGATTCAGATACATCACTTTAAAAAAATAAAATATATTAGAAATTTTGGAAAAAAAATTGACGAAAAAAATATAATTCCTTTTTAAGTGGTTTTAAAAAACAAATTATGGTATAAATAGGAAATCTGAATGCATACATCTATTTAAAATATATTTATCTTGCTATACACACAAAAATTATGATTTTAAGTATAATAGTAAAAAAGCCTTAGCATTTTTAGTGTTCATTAAATTTCAAAACCACGAACAGAGATATTTGCTTTTAAAGTTTACATATAGTGATACAACTATGTTATAGGAACACTCTTTAAAACATTCATAACTAAAAAAGTAATAGGAATTTTTTGAAGCAGTTTTTTGTGAGTTATTAATATAAGTTTGAATATTATTTTTTAAATATAAAAAAAAATGACTTTTTTTGCGAATTTCGGGTATCGGACCCCCTTAAATCCGGGAAATTCGATAATTTCAAACAAATATCGATTTAAATCACCAAACCTCACTTTTCGAATTCAATTTATCATGAATTAAAATGTAATTTCAATATAATCGGTATGATATATAAATATAAAAAATGTTCATAAGCTTTTGGAGAACCAACTAGATCTTTGAGAGTTCGCAACGCTTTTAGTAACATACACGGTTTGATCATATTACGGATTTGCAATTCTCGTAGAAGATTATTCACCATTTTTGCTTCTGTAAAGGGAAAAAACATTGTTCTTTCTTTCGACCATTAGACATGAAATAGTGCTCTTTATGACATGAATAATGCACTTATGTATCCCAAAACAATAACACTTATAACATATTTATTCACATAATCGTAGTTATTTGTTCAGTAATCGTCGAATTTTCTGTTCGACAGCATTTGGTTGCATTGTTGTGACATCATGAGAAGTGGAATTTCTCAAGGACATAAAATACATACAAAACACATTGAGATATAACAGTGCTGTTACATTTCCTATTAAGGGAGCACGGTACCACTGAATTTTTATTTTTGTGTTTTTGAATCAAACTTTAATGTATATTATGTAAATTTATAAAAGAGCACCATAATTTACTGAAAAATTCCATAATCGTCTGTATTTTTTTAATGAATTTTTTTTTTTAAAAATAAGCTTTTTTTTTATACGTTAAGGTTTATTGTAATATTTATAGTTTTTCATCAAAATTGTTTCACATATCCTTTGAACTATAGTACATAACAATTGACGTTAAAATTTTGTAAATTACATGAATTTGATTCTTATATAAATAGTTATTCAAAATTACAAAAAAAATCCTTAAGACTCAAATATTTTAAATGTAGTCATTTTTAAAAAGAAAAATTACTACTGATAGAGCTAATTCGCATGGCAATTTATAATATAAACATATTTTACAATATGCTTAAAAAATTATACATTTCCCCATTATTAATAAATAGCCTTAGCATTTCAAAAAGCCTAATATCAACGAAAACAAAACACTGAGAAAAAAACGATTTAAAGTTTTCGGTCCTTATGTTTTCTCCTGTCATCCAGTATAAAATATCAAATAACTCGTTAAAAACATAGATACAGTTACAGTTATAGAATTTTGTAAGCATACTTAGACTATAATTTTGCAAATAAAATAAATCGGTCATTTTATATTTTTTAGGTACGGAGTCTCCTTAAGTGAAGTTTGAAAAAGTATCAAATTTCTTATTTTGTTGAAAAAGTTGGAAGCCTTTTCAAAAAGAGAATTTTATGAGATAACTTAATAAAAATCCGGTACTGCAAACCAACGGTATTGCCAAGCACGTAGGTAAGGGGATGGTTCAGGGGGTTCAAACCCCTCCCATTGAAAGTTACGAAAAAAAAAAATTAAAAATCAAATTACTTTAAAAATCATAAAAGTACTTTAAAAAACTAGAAAAATTTCAATTTCTAGTATAGTACTTCTTGTTGAGTTGCATGAGAGAAAATCTGTTACTTTCCGGGGACCCAACCCTGGAAAATAGTTCTCAAAAGGCTTTAAAAACATAATTTGAGGGCATTTTTATCTTAAACTAAGCGTAACATGACGTCATCGTGTTTCATTATACAGCATTTGAAGTTCGGCGAAAAAGGGAAAAGATCCCGAAACTGTGCCGTATAAATAAGTTGTAACCAAAGTAATATATTATTCTAAACAAGGAATCTTAAAGTTTAAAATTGCTCTCTAAATGTATTTCATAATTAGGGAGTGATATTTACTAATTTTAAAAATAGTTAATGATTGATATTGGTAACGACATCGTGAAAAATAAATGATAACTGTCGCTGTTTCGATATTTATATGTCAACGTATCTCTGTTTACTTGAATAAAAATTCATAAATATTAAAAAAAATGGGGGGGGGGTATAAGCTACCTAAACAATCCGTTGCTCAGTTACTGAACCACCCCCATGAAAAATCTATAAATACGTTCCTGGGTATTGCATTTTTAAATTTACTTAACTCTGGCTGTCTTTTATACTGGTGTGCAAATTGAAAGGATACCTTTTATTTGGGGAGATATTAGACAAACTTCTAATCGTAATCGAGTGAAACTTAATATAAAAGTATATGAAGATTAATGCATTATAAAAACCAGATAAATATGGAATATAAATATTAAAAAAAATTAATCGTGTTGTATCCAATAAAGCAATTAAAACGCTGAACTTAAACTTTCATGTGGGATGTAGCATCCTCTGGCACACACGCAATCCGGGTATTGATTATTCATACTCTGGATGATTTTATTAATTAGTTGTGTAACTAACAAGCGCTCAGACCAGCAAAGAATAGTAAATAATTTAATGAAAAAATCTTCATAATAATTTCTTTTACAAATGTCATGTGTGCAGAATTTTACTAAAAATAGCTTTCATATATAAAAATCTTAAACGATTTTCACAGTCCAAATAACAAACTTCTATGCATGTTCTACAGCCCTAATTGTAAAACTAATCAAAATTACTAATAGGTTGGTTGGTTGGTTAATTAATTAACGTCGCACTAGAGCTGCAGAGTGGGCTATTGGCGACGGTTCGGGACCTATCTCGAAGGAAAGACCCGAGAACGATGCCTCGTATTTTTGAACCATGGTCAGATGACGAGGACAACACCTGAGCTGGCACCCAACGCCTTCAATAGACGTCGGGACTTTGGACCCCGATCAGATGTATCGTGCACCAGTCCCGTATACACGCCGTTATTTTTTGTGGATGTTCTGGACGACATTCTAGTATTTTGGTAGCGAAGTTGGCAACCCTCCGATCGCAATATCACTACTTTTTACTATTCTTTAGTCTAGTCCATCGCAAGGTTTTGAACCGGGGACCCTTGGATTCCCAGCCGACGCCTAATCCACTCGGACACGGAGGCCTCAAAATTACTAATAAACCAATATTTAACAAAATTAAAATAATTTAAATTGAAAACGGACTACAATGTTAAAAAAAAAGGTACTTAAAAATGAGTAACTGAATCTACTCGTTTTTCTTTGAGTACAAGTGCATCGTAAATGAGCGATGACGTACTCAAATTTAAAGTAATCGTACTTTCTTAGAAATGAGCAGTATGATTTAATATTGTTAACCTCAGATTCTGTTCAGGCCATCTTAACAAAGCAGCGACCTGACAAACTTAAAATAGCTGTTCAGAAGATGGTTTTCCACATTAATGGATGTCGATTGCTTAAACGGAAACCGGTTTATTACAACTCAATTATCTTACTTTCCATTCTTTTATCACACCTTTTTGTCATTTCTTCTGTTTATAACTTCTTCAAGTCGTCCTGGCAGTTTAACGGATAAGACTCTGGACTGCTGTGAATGAGGATCTGGGTTCGATTCCCGGTAAGTCTTGATTATAATTATCGATATTTATTGAAAGTGATTTGTGAAGGCAATCCTAGTAACTAGCATCTGCTCACATTATTCATTCACTTTATTCATTTTTACTCATTGTACTCATTTTTTAGAACATATCTTTTTCAAAATTGAAACTTATGTATTCGGAGCCTTAATAAGCTTCGAAAATATACAAAAATGAGTACATTTTACTTATTTTTGAGTACCTATTTTTAACAGTGTAGTAGAAAGTTGAAGATAAAAATACGAGATTATTTGCACTATCTGAATTTTGAAAGACTGACGATAGATTGTGGGTAGAGTTGAGAATACTCCACTCCCATCGCTTCACTACATTTATTTTATAATGCTTTGTTAAACATGTTTCACTGACTACTGGAGAATGATCTAATTACGAAAATTCAATTTAGCTGCCTACGTCATCCCCGAATGGAATGCTTTATTTATGCATATTTGGGGCTTTTTGGGGGTTGATGACGTCACGCACATATAAACTTATAGTGTATTCGTCTGACGACGTGGTTCTTTATTCTACAAAATGTATTCTTAAATCCACATTTAATCTCGGCACCCGATCGTGCGTATTGTCGATATTCCATATCCTCTTGCAAATAATTTAAAGAAATCACCTTTTTGCATTTCACAGCAACATGTGGAAGGGTGATAAAATATATTTATAAACTGATTTTTTTTATCTAGATACTAGATTATAAACCTTAAAAAACCATTTTATATGACTTTCAAGAGCTTTAAAAACTGTCATATATTAGGTAACAATTCATCGGCATATACAGTAGAACTCCAATGATCCGAACTCCAGTTATCCGGATCAAGCAAAGCGAATAACCAATTATCCGGATCGCTTTAAGATAAAAAACAAAAATTCAGAAAAATCCACATTTTAAAAGTTTCTTATCGGTAATTGGTATTGTTTTTAATAGTCATTAAATTACATTACAAACTAAAGCAATTTTTTTTTTACTAAGAAATAAATATTTTTCATGAATTATCCAATTACACGAATATTTGATTATCCGGATGGCATCTAAACAATTCGAACCAGTAACCGTTACACAAAAAATATTTGGGGGGAGGTTGAAACAAGAAATTACCCAATTTAACGATTCGAAATTCTCAACTCAACTATTCGAAATTCCCCACTCAACAGTGCTAAAAATTCCCAATTCCAACTTATCGACACTTTTCACCGTTTTGTATATATATTTTAGGTAATATTAAACAATTCTCTTACAAGCATTGATTTGTGGCACCCATATTCCAATGTAGTGTCCCTTCTGAGGTCTAATTTAAAAGTAATCTTACCAGTTGGGCAATTTCTAATCTTCCCTAGCTTTTATTTGTTAATAATAGTAATTTTCTTCAGGCATAAATTTTTCCAACTCGGGGTTTTTAGAAGTTTAAATTCCCAACTTTAAGGGTTTACAGATTATTGGGGAGATCGGACTCCCTCAATCTCCCCAATGCGACGGGCCTGATTCGAACAGTCCTTATGATTTAACCCACTGACGCTCATACGATTTTGGCAATTGTAAAGTTGTTTTCACTGCTTGGAGGTTTATTTTGGTTTGGTTTAATTTGGTTAATTAACATCGCACTAGAGCTGCAAAGTGGGCAATTGGCGACGGTTCGGGGCCTATCTCGAAGGAAAGACCCGGGAACAATGCCTCGAATTCTTGAACCATGCTTGGAAGTTTAGATAATTTTTCCTAGACGTGCACTTTTAATTATTTATTTTTTTAAATTTATTAATTGTAATAATATAGCTTTCAAAGTATACCCCAAAAAATTTAGATTAAAAAAATATTGAAAAATGGAATATTTTCATCAATTAAAACAATATATAAGATATATATAATATATTTAAATTTCATAAATTATTATATTATAATTCATATATAATATATTATAATAATATAATATACTATAATTCATATATATAATATATTTCATAAATTATAACAATATAAAACATTGCTGGAAAAACTGGATATCTCTGGACATGATATCACGTCAATGAGCATCAGAGAGTTAAGAGTTTCCAATAAATATCCAATGTACAGACCGCAAACCATTGCACTGCTTTAAAATATGCATGTTATTAACTTAAAATTAAGACTCAAAATGCATACAAAGACTGCCCGACTAGATTTAATCAAAATGGGCATCTCACTCAAAACAATTCACTCAATTTAACTCGCTCGTTAAGCGTGTATTTAATAAATGGACTGCCCATGGCAACCCACTCCATTAAGTGTAGTTAAATCTGGCCCAGACCGGGAAAGGAAATTGCATTAAATGCGCGTTGCCTGGAAGCTTTCAGGACCGTGATTGAATAAGCGCTGAGAAAGACTTATTACCGCCCGGTTACTTTTAGGAGATGCTGCTCTCCGTGGGGCGTTCTGGTGACGGCTGTGATTACTGCTGTTTCATTACAGGAATGAATGTGGGCGTAAATGTGAATTAATACAAATATTAAAGTTGGGGGCGTTTTGAAAAGTCCAATCATTAATGGAGGTTAAGATATTGATTAAATGTGTGGGTGTTTTGTACGTTGTAGTGAGGGACGCACTTAGGGGTGTGCGATGCGTGCCACCGCGCAGAGCCCCGAGTTCATCAAAGAAAAACGCACAAAATAAAAATGTTAGAATATTTTGTTAGAAATGTTAGAATATTTTGTTAGAAATGTTAGAATATTTTGTTAGAAATGTTAGAATATTTTGTTAGAAATGTTAGAATATTTTGTTAGAAATGTTAGAATATTTTGTTAGAAATGTTAGAATATTTTGTTAGAAATGTTAGAATATTTTGTTAGAAATGTTAGAATATTTTGTTAGAAATGTTAGAATATTTTGTTAGAAATGTTAGAATATTTTGTTAGAAATGTTAGAATATTTTGTTAGAAATGTTAGAATATTTTGTTAGAAATGTTAGAATATTTTGTTAGA
This sequence comes from Troglohyphantes excavatus, assembly GCA_963932185.1. Classification (NCBI taxonomy): domain Eukaryota; kingdom Metazoa; phylum Arthropoda; class Arachnida; order Araneae; family Linyphiidae; genus Troglohyphantes; species Troglohyphantes excavatus. The sequence goes on along the minus strand of OZ010668.1, from coordinate 26,964,091 downwards.
AATGTTAGAATATTTTGTTAGAAATGTTAGAATATTTTGTTAGAAATGTTAGAATATTTTGTTAGAAATGTTAGAATATTTTGTTAGAAATGTTAGAATATTTTGTTAGAAATGTTAGAATATTTTGTTAGAAATGTTAGAATATTTTGTTAGAAATGTTAGAATATTTTGTTAGAAATGTTAGAATATTTTGTTAGAAATGTTAGAATATTTTGTTAGAAATGTTAGAATATTTTGTTAGAAATGTTAGAATATTTTGTTAGAAATGTTAGAATATTTTGTTAGAAATGTTAGAATATTTTGTTAGAAATGTTAGAATATTTTGTTAGAAATGTTAGAATATTTTGTTAGAAATGTTAGAATATTTTGTTAGAAATGTTAGAATATTTTGTTAGAAATGTTAGAATATTTTGTTAGAAATGTTAGAATATTTTGTTAGAAATGTTAGAATATTTTGTTAGAAATGTTAGAATATTTTGTTAGAAATGTTAGAATATTTTGTTAGAAATGTTAGAATATTTTGTTAGAAATGTTAGAATATTTTGTTAGAAATGTTAGAATATTTTGTTAGAAATGTTAGAATATTTTGTTAGAAATGTTAGAATATTTTGTTAGAAATGTTAGAATATTTTGTTAGAAATGTTAGAATATTTTGTTAGAAATGTTAGAATATTTTGTTAGAAATGTTAGAATATTTTGTTAGAAATGTTAGAATATTTTGTTAGAAATGTTAGAATATTTTGTTAGAAATGTTAGAATATTTTGTTAGAAATGTTAGAATATTTTGTTAGAAATGTTAGATTTTTTTTAAATAAAAATGTTAGAATTTTATTTTGTGCATTTTTCTGTCAAAATCATATTTTTTTTAAAAAACGCAGATAAAAAAACATGCTTTTGATATGAAACGTCTTAAAAATCAGATACATGAAATATCATGTTAATGATAGAACATAGAATGTAATTCCGGAAGTTCGGATAGTACCTTTACGGTCATATAGAAAAATTTTCCCCTTCTGGCAGGACGGCCCACTACCTCAAGAAGATTCAGAAAGCTAAGAGTTCGCGAAAAAAGAAAAGTTTTAAAAATTCCAATTGTAAAATTTGTTATGTACAAAAGTCTTTGGCCTGCACCTTCTATCGTTAATCTCTTAGAGGGATCCATTCCGTGACAACTAGCACAGCTGACATAAATTTGGTCTCGGCTAATACAGATAAAAAGTTTTTTAAAAGAAACTAAAATAACAGAATTTTTATGTAACTAAGTTCTTGAATAAATATTCAATTCAAACGATGTAGCCACAACAAATATTTGTAGTTAATTAAAAAATCCAATTGGTTTTTCAACAAAAAAATCTCAAAAATTATTTATAAATTTGTATGGATGTTAAAATGGGCCCTCTACTAAGTTCGCATCGTACCCCACGTCTGCTACGGGCGGCCCTGGTTGTAGTTTACCATAGAGTTAAAATTAAAATATGAAAATAACTTAATTTTCACAAAGTCCCTAGTTGTTGAGATTTGGAAATTGAAGATTCATTTTATAATGATTGTTCCTATATTTTTAATACGTTTGAATTTATTTTTTATTTTTAGTTACATTTTACATTCAGCTAAATTTAATGAATACATATTCATTTTCTAAACTTTGCGATAATTAAATTTAATATTTAAATGCGTTTATATTATAAATATCGATGTTTCTAGATATTATAATAATCTATAATAATTAAACAAAGTATGTCTAAGTGTGTGTCTGTAGCACGTAAATCTCTATCTGCCACTGATCGAACAAGTCTGAAAATTTATAAATAAATACCATTTAACCTCTAATGTGTGCACCTGAGGCTTGACATTTTAAAATTACTTTTAGTTTTCCGTTTGTAACGGTTTTAGAAGCTATTTATGTTTTTTGAATGGTCATTTAAAAAAAGAAGTATGTATATAGTTATAAAATCATAAGATCTTGGCAACAATTAAATACTTTAAAATTAATTAATATATATTTATTGTCTTAAACAACTGAAAGTTGGCGATCAAAAATTGCTTTGGCGAAATAACTTTTTCTGAAAATTATGCTTCAACGAGAAAAACTAACGGAAAAGCTAACATACGGAGATGTACCCGGAGATGTCTGAACAATATAGACCAGTTATTTTGCTTTCGAGAAAATAAAAGAGAAGGGATAAATGCGGAGAACGAACCATTAGGGTAAAAATTTTTTAGCACGTGTGAAACCGTGGGTACCATTTAAAAATTTTCATATATTATGTATTGTTACTTATTTAAAAAATCCTTGATACAAAATAAAGGTTAAAAGGTTGGATATCCCTGTAAAATATACATAGGTTGGATATACAGCAAAAATATAACTGTAGTCCGCAATTAAATAAATACTAGTAAATAACTATTGCATTTATTACTATTAAATAATTAGCTATGTAAAGCAGCGATTTTCAAACTTTTAACCTTTGTTTCGTATGAAGATTTTTTTCAAATAAAATATATATATATATATGAAAAAATTAAAAAAATTCTTGAAAATGTAAAATTGTGTCTGACGATTTCTTTTTCGTTTTATTAACCACATATGAGCAGTTTTAAGTTTTGCTTAGCATACGCCATGATGCACTGTAATGAGGAATGCTTTCCGATCTAGACACATACACTTATTTTACAGATAGGTGCATTGAAGAACACTGCAATAGTTATGAAAAAGCACCAAATAAGTTTTAAAGAATAATAATTCTTCAAACTTATGTTCGGAAAAAGAAAGAATTTCCGCACGCGACTCCATCGATTTTATCTATTCCGAGGACATTTTCATAGATAATGAATGAATTTTTTATGTCTACTCCTCTCCAATTTGGAGAAAGCATGTTTTCCCCGGAAACCTGTCAAAAACTACTGCCACCTGTTGTTATGATCAATAAGGATTACTGCCGTCCGTTTCCTTTTTCACGCCAAGAGTGCGAGGAAGTATTTTTTTGTTCCGTGTTATTTAGTTAAAATCTTGGCGGGGAAATAAAAGTCATAGAAATGAAGACAAAAGGAATGTCTAAGAATGAAACTACAATCGTTAGGAGAAGCTTAAATCCAAACGATAAGCACTGTTAAAAAAAGGTAGTCAGAAATAATTAAAATGTACTCATTTTTGAGTACATTCGATGCTTATCACAGGTCCGAATACATAAGTTTCATTTTTGAATAAGACATGTACTCAAAAATGACTACAGTAAGTAAAAATGAATAAAAAGAGCAGTTGCTTGCCTAAAGTATGCTTCCGGCATAAATTACTTTTAATAAATATCAACAATTACAATTTAGACTTATCGGCAATCGAACCCATATTCTAAGGCACCGCGGTCCAAAGCTTTATTCGTTGTTCTGCAATGGCGATGTGAAGAAGTTATAAACAGAAGTGAAATGTTAAAAAGATGTGCCAAAAGAATGGGAAGTAAGATAATTGAGTTATAATAACTCAGTTTCCATTTAAGCAATCTACATCAAATGATGTGGAAAACCATCTGCTGAACAAATATTGTAAGTGTGTCAGGTCGCTTTGTTAAGATGACTTGAACAGAAGCTAAAATGAGCTATATTAAAACACACTGCTCATTTTTTGAGAAAGTAGGGTTACTTAAATTTGGCTACGTCATCTCCCTCATTTACGATGCAACTGTACTGAAAGAAAAACGAGTATATTCAGGTAATCATTATTAAGTACCATTTTTATACAGTGTTGTTTACTAGTGGTATTCCATATGCGCCCCCTCCCCCATAAAGTTGGGGGGCCCGCACTTCAGTCTAGGGGCCCACTAACTTTAAAACCGGCTCTGCCTATTTGAGCTTCCTCTTTCGGGGAGACAAAGGGTCTGTTGTTCGTTTGAAGTGAAACACTTCACACCAGTTAAGGGGAAATGGTAACACTTAATTATTTAATACACCTTACACAATACACCTTAAAAAATCATTTAATATATTTTAATTTATGGTACATTTGATTACTTTTTCAAGTATGTATTTTTTTTTACTTCTTCGTTTATTAAAAGTTGGGAAACAGCAATGAAAAGCCATCACATTATGATATTCTACAAAAACGAAACTTTGACCTGAAATTGTCTTTGCTGCTGATTATACAAGCCTACTTGTCAAGACGAAGTTTTTTATATAAATCAAAAAAAATTCTCAGAAACTATATTAACAATGCTGTTGAAAAATTTACCCTATGTTTATTGCATTTGTTTCCCAATACTGAAGTGAGATTTTTTATTTTTCCAAAACATATCTTGTATAGATTTAGTTTTTTTTGTTTGCTTTTTTAATTTTCCCACACTTTTAAAATATTTATTTTCTAAAATAAAATATTTAATATCATTTAAAAATCATTCTCCAATAGCACAACAACGTTAAATTCCCTGAAAAGAACTGGGCCCCTAAGTTTTTTACTTACTGAGAAAAAGGGACATAAAATGTGTTAATATATCATCATTATATAAGAATCTCTTAAAATAAATCTATATTTAATGAATATCACAACGTTTTTATACTTTTTTACAATTTTAAATGATCAATTTTAATATATTTTTATAATTTTAAATTATCAATTTTAATATATTTTTATAATATTTAAATAAATATATATATATTGAAGGAAAATTGCTATATTTCCATTATATATGCCTTACATAAAACATTCTCTAATCATAATCTAGAAAAGCATTAAAATAAAACATTTAATTTGTTTATTTTTGTGAGGACTGTTAACAGAAAAAGTTTTTAAATGACATGTAGAAATAACTCTACTTTTTAAAATATCGAACGTTTGAAAACGGATTGTATTGTATGTACAAATGTATTGTCGTTCTGTTTAGAAAAGTACGAAAATAATTTGAATTTATGATGATTTTAATGATTAATAATTTTTAATAATCAAACGCATTGTTCATGCAAATACTTTGTAAAATTCAAAAAACTATGTCTTACAATTATGGTGCCTTTTCTGTAAGGTCATAATGACATGTTTTTAGCATTTTAAATTTTATATATATAAGATTAACAATTGCAAAAAAATAAACTTTTTGTAAATAGTATTTTATGACAGAGATACACATTAGATGGCGACACTAACTCTTTTGTTTTGACGTTTTAAAAATTTGTTTGTTAGAATTTTCCCGTTCGAAAATTGATTAAAATTAATCCAGTCAATAATAAAAAAAAACTAATATTTATCCTGCAGTAAAAATTGCACGAATAATAAAATTTATGGAGAGTTTTTTTTGTTACATTTCCCTGATTGATGACATTGATAGAATTTTAAATGAAACTGTTGAAATTAATAAAATATTTTAAAAATTTCTATGAATATTTTGGGGTCCTGATATCGTTTTTTATAGATTTTAAAATAATCGAAAAAAAAAGTTGGGTTATTCCGAATTTGAAAATTAAGGATTTTTTTTTTCCTACAAACTTTAAATAACCTTGTGGTATTGGGGACTCGTGCTATTTGTTTTTCTAATCTAAATATTGTTTCAGTTGTATTTTAGATTGAAATAATAGGTGTATCAATGTTTATCGTTTCTATAAATTCATCAACATATACACAAATTGGACCCCACGTAACATCGCGATTACCGTGTGTTAGAAAATCGACGGACAAAATTACTTGTAGGCTAAATTTTATCAACGACCACTTTAATATTAAATAACTTATAAAGTAATACTAGTATTGAAATAAAAGTATATTCTTCTTATTTTTCAAACATTTCTTAACAAATTCACATAATTTCGTAATTTTAGGATTTTTACATTTTGAGATAAGATTTGAATAACATTGAAAGAACTGAAAATTCCCCCTAGGGCTTACTTTTTTTTAAAATAGACAGAAAAAATTATTTTATTGAAGTTCTGATATTTGAATATTTAAAAAATAAGTTATGAAAAATCAATTTAAAAATTGTTATTCAGAAAACACACGTTTATTCGATTTTTTTTCCGCAAAGTAACCGCTTTTGTCAAAAGAGAACAAATACAATTTTCTGAAATGTGTACGATAGTTCAAAGGTATAAATATAAACAATTACACGCAGGCCTGTCGCGCCGTGGGGTTTTTGTGTATAACACCCTATAACTTTATATTATCCTCGATAAGCTTCTCCAATAAAAAAAATCGCCAAACTATGCCAACGTGTTTGCGATAATACTTAAGTTCCAACGCTTTGATATGTAAAATTCCCAAAAATTCGTTAAATTGGTTTTTGTGCAATTCCGAATTTTAAAAAAATCATCTAAAACTTTCTCAATAAAATTCATCGGCGCTAGTAATTTTGTGTACTGAATTTAGGTGTACTGAATTTAGGTTTTTAAATATTAAGTTTAAAAACTTTTCCAGACTAAAATCTAAAAACAACTTTTAGTTGGTCTCGGCAGAACTCAAAACCTGTAGAGAAACACAAAACATCGAAATGCTAATTCTAAAACAAAATTCTTCCATTTCCACGTTTTTTCCCATAGGACAATAAAAAGCAGTCAGAGATTTCCTTAAACTAGATTAAAAGTTCAACACAACTGCACTTCTCTCTAGAACAGAATGCGCTTAATGAAAAAGATGATAATAAAAACCCCATTTGGTGTTTTCCTCTTTTAGCAAAGTCACTTAAGGGGGTCCGATACCCAAAATTCGCAAAAAAAGTCAATTTTTTTTTATATTTAAAAAATAATATTCAAACTTATCTTAATAACTCACAAAAAACTGCTTCAAAAAATTCCTATTACTTTTTTAGTTATGAATGTTTTAATGATGTGTTCCTATAACATAGTTGTATCATATGTAAACTTTAAAAGCAAATATCTCTGTTCGTGGTTTTGAAATTTAATGAACACTAAAAATGCTAAGGCTTTTTTACTATTATTCTTAAAATCATAATTTTTGTGTGTATAACAAGATAAATATATTTTAAATAGATGTATGCATTCAGATTTCCTATTTTTACCATAGTTTGTTTTTTAAAATCACTTAAAATGGAATTTTATTTTTTTTCGTCAATTTTTTTTCCAAAATTTCTAATATATTTTATTTTTTTAAAGTGATGTATCTGAATCAAAATTTGAATGCATACATCTATTTAAATATTATTCAAAATCTTAAATAAAAAAAATTGCTTCAAAATATTGAAAAACAAAAAAGGAGTAGGAATTTTAAAATTGTTAAAACATTTACTAAAATTTTAATTTAAAAATAAATGTGCAATTTAAAAAAAAAATTGAGCGTCTTAAAATGGTTTTTTATGCATATTTAGAAAGTGAAAAAAAATTGGATTGTACAAGTATAAAAATAAAGAAAAAAATGTCGAAGGTATCGGACCCCCTTAAGTGCTCTGGAAATAAAAATGAATGTGTATACCATAGAATATACCAAATGAAAAAAGACAGGGGAAATTCAATTTAGACGCCAGACACTCCATTATAATCATGAAACACGAAGCGGTTTTCGGTCTAGGCAAGAAAGAAAAATGGGTTTTCTTTATCAGAAAAGGCTTTTAAGAGGATTTTTTTCAGTTATATAAAAAATGTTTGAAAGAAAATAAAGTTTAGAATTAACTTTTAGAATTTGTCTATTAATGCGTACTAGTAGACAACAGGATATTTGGTTACCATTAATAATTAGTTTAATATTAATTAATAAAAAAAATAACAATAACTTTAACCTTCTGAAGCTCTGGAAAGTTCATGGTGATTTCACGTCCTGTGATCTTTAGTTTTTCCATCAATGCATCCAATTTTTAAAATCATAAAAATACTTTATTTTTACAATATTTTTTTAATTTAAAAGTTTGAGAACAACTTTCAAGCTATATCTTTACAATTAAATATATATAAAAAAAAATAATGTAAGAGATTTTGCACATGAAAAGTTATTTCAAACACCGAAAACAACTTTACAATAATTGCTTAAGCGTCTCTGAGTTACGTTTAGCATATACTCAGATATTACAACACTTTTTTTTAATCTATGCCGAACAGTTGAACAATCTTTGTCAGTATTCCATCATTTAAAAAAGTACTGGTACAGAGAGTACCGGTGAAACCAGGTGAATAGTAACAGTTTTGAGGAAAGAGTTAATGTAGCTTAATAACGTATTAACTATTGACGTAACTATTTAGAGCATTTTACTTCAAGTTAGTTTTCCCTTTATTTTCCCTTTTTAGTTTTTAATTAAACAAAGTTCGTTCACATTCGCTTGGAAACTTAAGTTGTTTCTGAATTTTTTTCTTGCCCCACATTTTAAGATTATCCGGCTTAATAAACGCCGGGCGAATGAAGTATCATTGTTGGACAATTTTTTTATCCAACAATGAAAATATTATGAAAGCTGAGAAACTGTTAAAAGAAAAGTCCGGTTAATCGATAATTCCGTATAAACAAACACCGGATAACCAATTTATGTTGAATTTTTTTTTTCCAACAAAAAAAAGAATTTTCGAAATCGGAAAAAAATAATTCGAAATCGGAATTTTTAAATGGACCGGTTAATTGAGAATTCCGGATAGTTAAATATTGGACAGCAGGATATTTTTTACAAAAAGTGCCCAAGTGAGACATCTCTTATCCAACAAAAAAAGATTTTTTCGGAATATCTGAATTAGACCCGAAATCTTGCGCGAACATACATAAAAAAAAAGAAAAAATACATAACAGTCGAATTGATAACAGGTCTTCTTTGAAGCGCTTCAAGTGGGTTAAAAATTTCAAATTCAAAATTTTCAAATCAATTTAAATTGAGTTATGAAGCAATTATATATAAATTCCTAAAGCAAATTTTATTTAAAATATTTAAATCTAATTAATTAATTATACATTAAAAAAATATTTTACTATTTTATGAAATAGAGAATATATCCGATAGCAAATAAAATATAAAATACTGCACTTATCTACAACATGACCTTTAGTGAATAAATATAACTTTTTATAAAGTATTTTTAATCAAATATATGTTAGAATTTTTAAAATTTTCAAGTTTTCATTCTAAGAGTTTTTTCTCCCCAGAGTCCAACACAAAACCCATTCTTTATTCAGTCAATCTTTTACCTGCGTTCAGAGACATGCATGACTGAATATTTTCTACTTTTTATAAAAATTCATAATTCTCTTTCTCATCGTTATTATAATTTCAATTTGTTTACATCTTTCTCTTCAAAACTATACTAAACATAAATAAATTGAAAATAAATAAATTAAAATTAAATAAATTACACATTTGTTATTCAAGACACGCGTATACGGCAAATATTTAAAAACTTTTTTGTATAAATTTAGGCTATGTATGCAAATTTGCAAAAGGGAGATGGGAGAGTTCCATTCCATTGTGTTCATATCCTTTATATCCGCTATTAAAAGCGATATTCTTGATAGTGATTTTACACTGGACGTGTTTTAAGTTTTGCTCTTGTCCAATAACCTTACAAAAAGAACAATCAACTATTAATAACGTCATGCATGGTCATTCCCTAAAAACACCAATCTATCTTCTGATTAGAGCATAAAATTTATATTTATTTTACACACCATAATGCTCACGCAATCGACACATTTGTTTCGTTTTCCAATCACGTAGAACACCACAATAGTTTGATTGAGGGAAAGGAAGATGAGTAAAACGAACACTTCTGGTAGATAGCTTCAGACGATAATTACCGATTTCACAACTGATGCCAGTTCCCGGACGAGAAAGTCGGAGTGAACGTTCTGCATCCTTAATTGTGACCAAAATAATAAAAAAAAATCCATCTCCCTTATCGGTTGAGAACAGGGCATTTTTCGATATGCTAAGTGGAGGGAACTCGATGGCTTTGCAAGAGACCATATCTTGAACTTATGCCAAAATAAATCATTCGAGCATATATTCGAAGCTTATTGGGTATTTCTTCCACGATGAGAAAATTTAATAATAAAACTGTGGAAGAAGAAGATGCAAGGGAAGGAAGTTGAGGGATAAAAATCCTGAAAGAAAAAATGGAATTCGTCCAAAAGAAATGGATATCGGCCAACTAAAATAAGAGATATTAAAAAAGATATAATTTTAATGTTTTGTTCTAGTTCGTTTTATTTCGAATTGACTGTATAACATACTTTTGAAAATTCTTAGTGTAGTATTATGAACATATTCTTCTTCATAAATTGGTCCGAAAATAATAAATATTTTAACAAAAAGAGATACTTCATTATTTTTTTTGTTCATTTTATAAAGTACATTTCAACACAATAATATTCATAATAGGCAAATCAGTAAAAGTACGATTTTCCAACGCTTACACTTATTGCAAAATAGAGCATGTATTAAGACATTACTTTCGAAGAATGATTCTATATTTCATTGACCTTTACATATGTAATTCAGGTGAACAAAGCAAAAATTATAGATAATTTAATAAAAATATAAATTAAAAACTTACCTTTATTGGACATACTTTAGTTGTAAACATTCAGTGAAAAGAACGACTTAAGTAAATATGCAGTGTTATTCTACAGAAATAACGCGATATGGTAGGTAGGTTACCAAACGATTTCAAAAATATTCGAATTTTATTTTTAAAGAATTGAAATTATATGTTTACTTTTTGTATAATATATCGGCAATGAAACACTATTTAAAATATAATAAATTTTTATTAAAATTAATTTTAAGTTTTATCTGTTTTTATTCTTCTTATCACGTTTATTTTTATAAAGCTACTGCTACACTCTTAAGAACATTAAGTTAGCATTGTGAATAACTTTATAAAAATCTTGTAGATGAATCTTGACGATTCGAACGTCACATATGCATGATTTAACAATCTCGTTAGCTTATTTATATTACTCGCGGAAAAATAGTGTGAGAGATAAAAAAAAGAAAGTGAGGAAAAGATGACACATTCGATAAAATCAAATAAAAAGTCTACTGCACCTGCTTTAAATAAAGATGGCTGCTATTTTCGAACTAACAAATTGCATTTTCGAACAGTCCCACCTAATAAACAGGAATAATTTCAAAAAACGTGTGGAAGGCGGTAAATACTAGAATATTTTTTGACATTCAACTTTTTAAAGTATTTTTGTCTGATTTACTTTTAATAGGATTGACATTTCGCAGGAAACGCTCTTAATACAAGATCGATGAAGATCCATACTTTGAGCGGGAAACATTGCTATTTGATTGGTGTTCTATAACAGACAGCTGTGTACATCAGTCAACTTTTTTCTTCTTTTTTTTTTGAAGATGATGAGAAATTTATATGCAGTGGCTCAGGGACGCAATAAAACATCTACCTTGTATAACATATTAGGTTAGCGTTATACGTATATATAAAAATATACAAAAATCTATATTTGTAACGAAATATATACTGTCACTCCTTTGTTAAAGCAATATACTCTATTACATCAACATTTTATTGGATATTTTATACATTTTGATAATTTAACAAAAAGCACGATCTTACACTCAAATAGGACATCGAAACCAAAGGATTACAAATTTTCAGGGGGTCTCCAAATTTTAAAAACACTTATGTAAAGTTTTTGAAGACTTATGAGAAAGAAAAAAAAACTCTTAACATTAGTAGTGATTTTTTATTCGAATCAAACAGTAAACACTAGAAGAAAAACTCAATTTATACAGAATATTACGATTGTTAAATATTTTTTAAGTGTTGTAATCAGCTTTTTAAAATGCATTACAATTTAATGGGAAAAAGGGATAAAAAATTAATGTATTTAATAGGTTTATTTGATTGCAATGCATATTCGATTTTAATGTTTTTTTTCTTCTTAGCTCCTTCGAGTGTAGTAGTAGATTTAATTAATTTGTTAACACTGCTGGTAAATAACATTAACTTAACAAGCACCAAACTGAATTACGTAGTTTTCAGTTTTAGTTTTTTTATTCATATTGAATGGCTTTGTATAACAACACAGTATTTTTTTTAATTCTAAATTAAAAATAGGATTTAACAAATTTGCGAAACAACTTTTATTTCTCAGAAGCGATTGACTCACTCATTTTCAAGAAGCAATCTTACTCACTCAAATTAAATACAAATATTTTATTTTTAATAATGTTTTATTATTTGTTTATTTTACTTAAAATTCACAGTTTATTAAAAAAAATTGAATGAAATGATAAATATTTATTACACATTTTTTTTAAAAAAAATCTTTATTAATGGAAAGAACAGTATTTAATTTCAAAGAAAATGTGAAATTGGAAATATAAATGTTTCGTGGAATGAACGTGATGATGTATTTAGTTTTGGCCAGCCCACACGATTATCCTTGCATAAAGTTTTATTAGCAAATATGGGATGTATAAACATATTGAATCAAATTTCGCATAATTTATTAACGACAAATCAATTAATTGTGCTTCAAAAACATTGTTAAAAATTTTGAGAAGAGGGAGTTATTTTCCTTTAGAAGGTAGAGGGGGGGGGGGGGGGGGTTGAACACAGGTCGAATTGAAACCCCCAAATACGGGGTTTCAATTCGACCTGTGTAAATATGTATTTAAATGGAAATAGCGATTTTCGCATAAATTTGGACTCATTTAATAGAAAATTTGACGTCTCCGTGAGTGTGTGCTTGTAAAATCTTAAAATTAAGTAAGCACGTACGGAGCGTGAATGGCGTTATTTTTACGACAGGGCAGCTTGTTTATCTTTCTCCTGTTGGCCAAGATTTTGGTTGACTATTTCTTTCTGTAGCGTTTCAAGTAAAACTTTTCTGGCCGTGCTCCAATACAACTCACCCAATATATTATATTTAAAAGTATTTTTTTTCATGAAGTCGGTAATTGTTTTGTTTTTTAAATTTTATTTATATTATTAAAACATGATTCCTATCGCCTTGAAACTTCGCATACTTACGAAACTATAGTGATCAACACAATACTTAGTCGCACTATGCATTTCAACAGGGAGTATAATTTTATATTGTAAAACTACAATGATAAACACATGCCGCTATTAGCATGATGTCTTAAACAATCTTCAGATGCACCAGCATTATTGAAGTGGATATACATATCAGCAAAATAATGAATATACATATAACCTAAATTTTATTTCTAGCAATGCACTTTATTGCCAAATAATGTTAGCGGTAGGGATGGTTGGAAAATATTAATTATCTTTGTTAATTAAAAAATAATCGAATATGTCAAACTAAGTTTTGAAATTTATTTCAAGACTTTTAAGTTTTGGTTTTTATTCAAAAAGAGTTTGTCTCCAATTTATTGTTCCATATTGCCACTTTTGTTAAAAAATTATCTAAGTAAAGATATGCAATGAAAGGAAATAAAATATTGTCCAGCTATTTCACCCTAAAATCTAAGAAATAAATAATTTTCTTCGGAAATTATTTATAAAAAGTATTATTTATTATTATTATTTTTTTTAAATTTCAATAAAGAAGAAAAAAAAACGCACATTGTAAAGTTTATAATTACACAATTCTTCTAAAAATATTACATTTTTGTGATGGTTTTACGTTTTCTCATGTTGTAGCAGCAAACCAGCAGGACTTCAAAAAACCCGAGAAAACAGAACCAAAACGAAAAAAAAAAAAATCCGGTTTATAATCTTGACGTAACATCCAAAAGAGAGGTGTCAGGCGCCATCTACCCAGTAAATATTGAACTATTCCGAAACTTGGACGGGATCCCAATTCGACACTGACTGCATTGCAAGCTTTTTTAATCAAGCAGTGTTATTGACTGAGCTGCGTCGTAATTTGTAATTTCGCTCCTGTTAATTTCAATCTCCGGTGCTCTTAACAACCGCTTTTGCGTGCAATTTGCTTTTCCGGCATTTACGGGGAACATGCAATGATTGCATTCTGGCATAAGTCACGTGATTAGAGAGGCGTTCCTAAATATGCAAACTCGTCAGTTCGTACATCAATCTCGTCGAGGTATGTGTGTGTTTCCGCTTTGTGAAGACCCAAGGAATCTGTAAATACCGATTAGACGATTAATTGAAAGTCTGTGATTTCGTTAATTTTACACCGGAGATAGTTCAGTAATCTGCTTGTTTCATATAAATGTCGCTGATTTCGTGAAATTTTTTGTGAAAATCGTGGTTCCTGCAACACGTATGGATTTTCGGAAATTAAATATAAATTGTTTTGAACTTTTCAACGAATCAAATGTTTTGCCGAATTGCGAGAAATTCCTGCGCAATGAGGAGAGATTTCATGTGATTTCTAGGTTTTATCCAGGTAAGTTGTATCATGTGGCTGCATTTCATAATTTGCATAATGTTTACCTGGACGAAAAAAAATTTCTACTTGTTTGGCTTCCGATCATGTTTGGTTTTGATTGTGTATACAGCTCACCGTTTCGTTTCTAACTAGTAATTGAAAATATATTTAATTCTGGTAATCAAATTAAAAAAATATATACTTCATAAATGTATTAAAACATAAATAAATTTTAAATGTCATTGATAGTATTCATTTATATATAAAATATCTAAAAAATATCTTTAAATTAATAAGTTATTGTTGTTCTGATCTTTAGCATAAAAAAATTAATATTATGCTTCTGTTCTTGTTTCTAATGACAAGATTTGTCGATTTAAATAAGTCTTCGACCAGTACAAAAATATTGTTGTACTTGGATATTTAAGATTTAAATTATAATATGTATTTATGTGGTTATCCCATTTTATGAAGGCATGTTATTGTTAATTAGATCTGAATGTTAATTAGTCTGAATACCCTGTTAATCAATTGATTTAATTTGAACATTATAGATCGGTTTTATAACAAACTAAAAGTCAAAGTGTTAGTCGATGTGCTTGGAATATGTTTTGGAACAAAATATTCATGTCATTTCATTCAATCCTATTTATAAAAAATTATGTTTTATTATAAAACCATGACTTAAAGTACTTATTCTCACAGCATTGAATATTGGTGTCACTTGTGTATTGTAACACTAGTTTTATGAGAAAATGATGCTATAGCAATTAAAAATTTAGTTTCAAATGTAATGCAAGTCTACCAGATGATTTCGTAATAAATTCTAGCCCTTCCACTACCAAAAAGTGATCTTGCGATCGGAGGGTTGCCAGCTTCGCTACAAAAATACTAGAAAGTCGTCCAGAATATCCAACAAATTATACTGGCGTGTATACGGGACTGGTGCACGATAAATCTGATCGGGGTCCAAAGTCCCGACGTCTATTGGAGGCGTTGGGTGCCAGTTCAGGTGTTTCCTCGTCATCTGACCGTGGTCCTAAAATAACGAGGTGCATGTATGAATGTGTGTGTGTATGTGTTCCCGGGTCTTTCCTTCGAGATTGACCCTGAACCGTCGCCAATAGCCCACTGTGCAGCTCTAGTTAGACATTAATTAACAAACCAACCAACCATCCAGTACCAAAATTAAATTAAAAAGTTCGTTGGACAATTATTAGATGCAAAACGTCTTTCGCAAAAGCAAATTACACTATAACATTTACAATCATGCTTGTTTTCATACTTTACCACAAAATTGAAAGAACCAAGAAGAAATGTTTGAGAGCATTACTTAATCTATTTTAAAAATAACAAATTGCAGCTTTTTGAATACTGTTTCAAAACAAAACAATGCAAAATTGGTTGAATATTCTCTTGGGAAACACATAATTAAAACGTATTGATTCTAATTTCTTCAATGAGATATTAAGAATTTGAAATTTACTGCCGGTGGTTTGAATTATAAATTGTATATAATTCAATGAAGCGATAGGTTTGAATATATAAATTGTACTTGGAGCATGCGGTGCTCTGATCAGAAGAGTGTTAAGTTCCTGATTAGAAGTTTTGGAATTTCATACACTTCTTGTGAAGATCAGCAAGCTCATAATCGGGCGATTGCTAGTTCAACCCTCATCGTGCTACAAATATTTGCTGGGTAAAGGTGCTGGTGTACGTTAAGTTTGTGCAAATGTCCTTGCGGTGTGGAAGTTTTGAGAGTGGGATGCAGCTGGATGTATATATGTAGTTCTCGTTATTAAGCCATAGTTCTCAATTACAAGGCTGTGATACCAGGTTATTCCTTTTTGAAAAATTTCGAACCTTGCAAATAGACCAGCATACTGCTACAAGTGTTTTTTTTTATAATCGTAAATATTCTAAAAATGGAACTAGTTGCCCCCCCCCCCCCCCCCCCATTCCTTCTCATAATTTTGTATTTGAAATTTTATTTTGCAACTATATCAACTCAAACCGGAAACTAAACGATTTATTTTTCTGAAATTTGTTATTAATTCGCAATGTTTTTGTTAGTCGATGTGTCGTGTGTGTGATGTCACACTTCTTGTAACCCCTCCCCGCTTGTCACAAACTGTCACAGCTTCGCAAACCCCTCCCCCATCCAAGCGTGACATCATTTGTGGGCAGACCTTTTGTAAACCCAAACAACCAGCATTGATTTCGCTAAAAGGTGTGCAATATTTCTATGAAATCGCAAGTCTTCAGCACGAGTGCACATTTTCACATAATAAAATCGAACCTAAGCTAACTTATATAAAGCAATATACAGTTAGAAACATTTAATGCATGTACCTGAAAATTAATTTATTTAATTGTAATATAATATTAATTCAAAATATAAACCTAGAGCAACGCATAATGTTTACAATAAATTTTCAACTCAAATAATGTATATTTAGCCTTTTTCACTAAAATTTGTCACCCTCTTTAGCTAGGCACCCAAAGCAATTCCTTGTGTCGCTTGAACCTTAAGTCTTCAGTATTCATTGTAGGCGCTTTTTAAAGAACGGTCCACCTTTCATTTTACATTGAAAATTGCACCCTCCTGCCTATTAAAACATAGTTCTTACTTCTACTGAGAATGCAACACTAAACTTTAATTGTAACTTCTGGAACGCTCATAACCAGTTCCTTCTATGGACGCTGTTGAAGCTATACTCTACTCCCGACTAATTTTTAAAAATGATTTTTTTTATCAAACCGTTGTAGAAATGTTAAATATGTTTAGATATTTTATTTTCTACGTATTGAATTAATTTGTATATTGCCAAAATAATTTTTTTCACATTGCTGTTGATCCATTTAAAATTGGTTAAAATGGACTTCAAAGAATATACATTCAACATGGGTTTCAATGAAAATTAAAAATAAATAAATAACTAAAAGCACTATATTTTGGCATATTTTTTAGAACAATATGCGAGATATAGAAGTGGGGTACAGTTTTTAACCTTCAATTGCATTTAAGTCAGTACACTGCCTTATTCAATCCAGAAGTTACAGTTAGAGATCAGTGGAACGGAATATGTGTTAATCGAAAACGGAATTGCGGCGATTATTCGACTTTAGAGATGAAAAAAGTTTGTTTCTTTTCGAATTTACGACTCATTTTTTAAGCTTTAATGGCATTTTTAGCAATGATTACATTTGAACATTTTTGAAACTTAGGCAATTTGACGCCGCGATTATTCCGACTTCGATAACCGAAAATTAATAGTGCCCGTGGGGGGAGGCAAAATATCTTCCTGCCATTTTTGATATCAAGAGTGAACATTGCGATTTCTTTGATTCTAAAGATTTTAAGTTTTGTGAATGTAAGGCGATTATTTATGTGCTCAATGACACTTTTTATTTTTAGAAATAACAATTTTTAAGAGAAACAGCATTTTGTTTTGTAATTTCTCTAAAATTAAAAAAAAAAAATTCCGCGAGCTTCGTCATTTTATTTTAGCGCCTCAAGTAAAATAAAAATAGCGTCTCCTTTGAAAGAAGCGCATGGGCCTATTTTAATTTCTAAATATCAATTTCTTTTATATATACAAATTCCTTTTTTTTCCAAAAAACTAATTATATAATTTTCAATTTGAAAGTTCTTTCTCAATTCAAATAGTAAATAATTCTTATATTAAAGGTTGTTTTTTATGTCATAATGATGTTTAATAAAATATAACATATTAAATGTAACGAGTAGAAAGCACTACTAATTCTATTTGTTCAGCATTTTGGAGGATATTTTAGTAATTTATACATAACAATTGTGTTTGCAGAAATTAATTTTGGCAAAAATGTTTTGAATTTTTCAGTTTGAAAACATCAGTAAAAACGTCCAAACAAAAAATGGCTATTTTTACTTCTCTTCCAATATTAGATAAATTATTCTGAATCTCATTTCATAAGGCGAATAGAGTATTCGTGGTGATTGCTGTATAACTCTTTCCTTTTCTAATTTAATTCTGTACCTCGGAGGTAAAGGGCACTATGTCACATAAAACAAGTTTATAGCCAGGAAGTTGGTTTTCCTTTCACATTAGTGGTATTTTTAAAAGCAGCTCGATTTTTTTTTTTATGTTTTCAACTTATCGCATAATGTATCACTACCGAAAAGTATTGAAATTCTTTATTGATGTTATCCAATAAGACATTTTTAATGGGCATGCTGTTCAGCTTCCGATACACTTGGAACTGCTTTGAATCAAATAATAGCGTAGTACTATTAAATTCGCTTCATTTTTAGGATGATACTTGTAAGAAATACTAAACGAAGTAAAAAGTCGTGTTTCAGATATTGATACAGATTTTCTATTTCTTTTTTTATTCTCAGTATGATCTGAAAGAATTACACACTAGATTTTTATTAATACAGTTATTTTCATTTCTGAAGTTAAAAATATGATAACGTCCAAAAGGTTTTAATCGCTCTTTACTTGTAATTTATATATACTCAATCGCGATAGCTATGTTCAGCATTTCTTTCCGAAAGAATAAATGAGTTTCAAAACCAGATTGATCACTTTCATAAATTTTACATGAGACGCTGAAAACGATTGACAGCTGCGTACTTTAGGATCGAAACGCATGACTGAATGCGTTTTTAGACTAGATTCAGAAACTTTTGGTCAATACCTTCGAGCATGGATCCTTCATAGTAGAGAAAACATAACTTTGTAATATCGCTAACATCAAAGTGAGGCCAACATTTATGGCCTCAGACACGTAATTAATTACGTCATTCCATTAATAAATTTTCACTGTTACACATTTCCCAATTCACCAGCATATCGCGAGTATTTTTTAATTCAAAGTTTTGAAAAGAAGTCATGTGTCTGAGGTCATTCGGTCTGAGATGTTGGTATCACTATTATGACGTCATATTCGCTCTACTACAGTACATTCATGCTCGAAGGTCAATACCGCTGAAGTTGTGAAAAATTTATATAAAAAAACGATGTTGCGAAAAATTGGATCTGGGTTTGAAATTACTAGAAGTCTCAAATTAAAGAAAATTCAACTTTGGCGTCCAGAACTGAACCACAAACGGCAAAAATCAGTTTCTCGTAAGGACAGCAACCGATTGCGACACAAGCTGTTGTTAAACGTAGAAAATACATTTATTTTTGTCACTAATAAGGTAAAATAAATATTAAATTGTTTTTAGACCTAATTGTTAAATCAAAATGTCTACTTATTAAATAGTTAAATTATATACATTTGTATATTGATTAAAATTTTAATTTAATAACGGATACGGTATACCACAGTATAACATCTTTACTTAATGTTGAATTATGCCGACATCTCAGGCTTTGTAGTAAACATTTGAAATGACCGTCAGTTAAAAACATAAAATGACTTTATTTTTATATTTCTATACAAGTCTTATCTATCTATACCGCGTAGTTTATCACTGTAAATACTAGGTCATAAAGTTGTGCTTACCTTATTATCTCAGATAAGATGATTCTGGTTATCAGACAGTCCCTATCCGTTTCTTGTTGACATCTCAATGTATCCATGCTTTTGCTGAAAGTTCCATTGTTTTACAATCTAACTCAGCGGGTGAACTAATTGCTTTTGGGGGACACTTAATTTCCAAACTATACTGTCACTAAACGCAAATAAACGGTCTGAAGTTTCGACGGAAAGGACACTGAAACGGTTTCTAGTTTGTTTTTTCTTTCAAGAAAACGGTTTTCTAACCTTGGCGAGTTAAAACACCGTAACGCGCCTGATTGATTTAGATAGTAAACTTTTTTTTATGTGTCATAACCTTTACTGAGTTTGTGTTGTCGTATGTCAATCGTTTGTCACGCATTAATGCGTATGGTAAGACTTGTTTCAAAAAATACATAGGTAGTGGCAAAATGTTTTAGTAGATAGTTTTATAACAAATAATCGTAATATTTAAAAGTACGTCAGTTAATCGAAATAACTTAAGATTAATGCATTAGAGGTCACGACTTCGAAATGACGTCACTTGTAATCTCGACACCATGTCGTAGTATCCATTAGGTATATATTTATGGAAGAATTTTTAATTAAAAATAAGTTAATACCGTAATCACTGAACTCTTAACTATAACTTATGGAAGGCTTAAAACTTGTTTCCGCTATGGGCGCATTGAAGCCAATGTGAAAGCAGCCATACTTTATCCTCAAATTTTAATTGATTTAGTGGTGTTTTTTAATGCCATAGCATTGTAGAAATATTAAATGTATATCAATATTATATTTTCTTGTTATAGAATTCCCCTCTGGAGGGTCACATCGTGTGAGTACGGGCTTAGCAACCCCGAGGTACCCCAGCTGGTCCTATCATTTTTTGTTCTTTCCTTTTTGCGATGAGTTACTTGCCCATTTTAAATGGGTTACTTGGAAATGATCCGCATACTTACCTTTTTGAATTTCTGTGCGACACTGGTTTATTAACCAAATTTAATTTTTTTTTTTAAGATGCGTAATTTGAAGAATGTTTGGCGCAACATAGAGAATTTAGCACTTGTGCCATGAAACCTAAACCAACCAATCTTGCAGAATTAATTATCATATTGTCAAACAAATAGTTTTTGGTCTTGCTTTTTAAGCACTTCTGCTTTGACTTGCAAATGACTTTCTATTTTAATAGTAGATTGCATTTAAAATGGGTTTCAAAAGAAAATAGAAAAAAAACCACAGCATGTCGTCTTATTTTAACATGAAATATACAGCATATACTTTCCCAAATATTAATTATTATTAAATGGGAAAATATTTATTTTTTGAATCGGATAACAGAGGTATCATGTGTCCGATTGTCTTACCTGCAATTTTCCAATGAAAGGGGTGCTTTGATAGGATAAGAAATTCTACAGTAAATTGAGTTAGTACAAAATAATTTCATGAAATGTTTTGGAACAGCTTTTTTTTTTAAATTAATAAAAGTTGATGTGGGAAGTTTTACCTTCCCATATTCTTTTTTCACGATTTTCTTTTAACTACCTGAATGATTACGTCAGTTGTGTAGTGGAGAGGGAACGCGACACTTATTTTTTTTTTAAACGAGAAATAAATTAAAATTGAAATAATTGATCCCTTGTTTGCCCTCTCCGTCGTCTTCTCTATTCTGTTTCTTAACTAACCACTCAAGTCAGCACTTCACCGCTGATTAATTTATAACTAGACTACATGTAACTATATTTTACTGTTTGGTTTACAATCAGTAAACTTTTTTTTTATTTTGAACCGACTGAAAAGCTCGCCAAAAGAGAGGTTATCAATTCGACTGTTAAGTTTTTTATGTGTGCGCGAAAGATTTCTGTTCTAATATTCTTTATTGTTGGGTATGGGAAATCTCACTTGGGCACCTTTTGAAAAAAATATCCGTTTGTCCGGCATTTAACTATCCAGAATTCTCAATTAACCGGAACGTTTGAAAAAGAAAAGATCCTCCGATTTTGAAATTCTTTTTTTGTTAAATAGAGAAAAATCCACTTTTGCAATTTTTTTTAATCGGTTATCCGGCT
Source organism: Troglohyphantes excavatus (assembly GCA_963932185.1). NCBI lineage: Eukaryota > Metazoa > Arthropoda > Arachnida > Araneae > Linyphiidae > Troglohyphantes > Troglohyphantes excavatus. The sequence continues at coordinate 26,942,296 of OZ010668.1, read as the reverse complement.
ACTATATATCCGAAAATATCGATTAGCCTTATTTTTTTTTTAACTTTCTACGATTTAAAAATATTTTGATTATTGATTACAGATTGTACAACAATGACATTTCGTTCTCTCGTCATTTATTAGCATGGAAAGGACAAAAATGTTTACAATACACATGAGATACAATAATGTTTACAATACACATTACAATACTCTTGAGACCATATAGATTTGCTTACCTGGCATTTATTAAACCGGATTCGAGACGTGGAAATAAAAGAAGGGTGCGAAAAACTAATGAGGGAAAATTAAATAATCTTAAAAAGGAAAACTGACTTTAAGAAAAAGAGCTCTCAAAAATAATTTTTAATTTTACGAACAAGTTGAAAAAATTTAATTTCAATTTTATACTTATTGCAACTTTTTGAAGTAGGTGCCAATTTACGAAAAACGCACATAAGTCCTAAATTTTAGCGCCGATGTTTAATAAAAAGTTGCAATAAGTATAAATTTGATATTAAATAATTCAATTTCTTCACCTTGCTCGTAACATTAAAAATTATTTTTTAGTGCTTTTTCTTGAAGTTTTATTTTTTACTTCTTTTTTTAAGCATTAATTTATAAATTTTTTGATAAATATATATTTTTCGATGTTGATGGGTTGATTACAATTCAAATTATCCTATCGGGAAAAATATCGATAAGATTCCTCTGAAACGTGTTGCATCAGTTCGATTTTCATTTGGGGAAAATAGCTCAGAACGTTCCAGACAACCCAAATATCCTGATTCACCTAATTCAAGACCACAATGTAAAGGAACTTTATAATTGAATTCTACTGTGGTGTTATTTTTTATTTCCAATCATTGAGCTGATCTTTTAAGACAGCATTCCTGCCGTATCCTTGTTCAATGTTTGGTTTCTTTTTTTTCCCCATATCGGGGAACAAAAGACATTTAAAAAATTTCCCCGTTGCCGTAACGTCGACATCGTTTCTCTTCCAATGAAGAAAAGGAAACGAAGTCCAAGTTATCCATTTGAATCGTCTTCGGGCATCTAGATTGTTCAGTTCTTCCGCCATTCTTTATGAACCGGATATTTGAGTTTGCAGTTTCTCGAGCTTGTAACCAGAAAGTCTGATGTTCGTTAATACAAGATTTTTAATTTTGCCATCTTGGAAATCCCTTGAAGGTGCAGAAAATAATGCGTCGGCATTTAACAGTATTTCCTTTTAAAAAAAAAAATGAATGTTTTTGAAAGAGCGAATATCATTAACTTTCTATTGAATATTACCTCTACTTTACATTGCATTTTATTAATATGGAAAAATAATCGATTGTAGTCGTATGGAACAGTGACCAACAAATTTTTTAGTAAACCTTATAACGTGTTTTACGAACAAATATATATTTAAAGTGAATTGCTGTTTTTATCATTGAACATATGTGCAATGGCATTCTAGAATCTATGAAAATGATAATAAAATATTGCTCTTTGTATTACTTTCAAGTGGCTCTAAGCAAAATAAAAATGTTAGAGAAATAAAAACAATCGATTTCGAAGAAAAAGTAAAACAATACCATTTTAATTATCACAATGTATATTAAAAAAAAAAGAACATAAAAGTATTAGGGTATATTTTACATTGTACAAATTTGTTAAGTAAAATAGATTTTTTTCACATTATAAAACGATTGTAGCATACTATTTTCATTAAGATTTGGATTATCATCCTTTTTTAATATTTTTTTTACGCAAGTTGAAATTTTGTGTGTGTGTGTGGTGCGGATCCCTAGGCTGTAGCCTATGCCTAAATCCGACGTTCAGAGTGATCTTTTTTAAGAACATGTTCGAATGTCCATTGGGGCGTATATTCTTCTTTCCAACCACACACACAATCACTCTTCCAATACGTCAGCCTCCATACAATTCATTGTCTTGCAGCACATAATGCATCTCTTTATGGAGCTGCGGGTTGCCGGGCTTCGTTGCATTCGCTGCGTGAGTTTCCAATTGAGGAATATATTTTACGAGTTGAAGACTCCATTACTAGAAATTATGGAAGCTATTCATCATGTGTCTGGAAGATGTTGCCTTGCGATGCGATCTCTTTTTTTTATTATTATTTATGTATAAATGTAAAGGCTTACAGTAGAAGCTCAATTTTTTTATTGGCAATAAAATATTACTGCTTTGAGAATTGTAAATCAATCTCGGAAGATTTACTATATTAAGACTTTATTTTGGTACTATTTCGTTTAATCAATTTCCCTAAGTTATTTATTTGTATGTGTTTTGAAATTAATTAAGTTGTTTGTTTTATACTCGTTTTGAGTGACTTTTCTAGGTCAGATAGTGTACTGTATTACTTCACTTAAACTAACGTATGATGATCGCGAAATGGTGCCAGCGTCTTAAGATTTGTGCAATCTCATGAAGTTTTAAGAAGTATTACGTTGTTATCTTTAAATGAATTTAACTCTTTTAATTAATTTCGTTCTTGTAGCTGAATGGATTACCAATATGTTATGTGTTTTACTTAACAAATCGATGCATAAATTTACACTTCAATATTAACTCTTTACACCACGCCAAGGTAGTGTTCACATAGTTTTAAAAAAAAGGTGGGGGGGGGATTTGTCAAAAAGGGCACTTTTTGTTATGTAAAAGGGCACTTTCTGTTGACTGAAAGGGCACTTTCCTTACCTTTAACTGGATTTTTTTCAAGGGGGCCAGAATTTTCTCTTTTCTAAAAGCTTTTTTAAAGTTTGTATAATTTAGTGGTTTTTTTTTAAATGTTTAAAATTTCAGAAAAAATTAAATTAAAAAAAATTAAAAAAAACTGCACTATAAACTTATTAGAAAAACAAATCTCTAATAATTTTTTTTTTTTTTAGTTTGTTCAAAAAAGAAAATTTTGAAATCCTCAAATTTTTCTAAAGTTCCTTGTTAAAATGCTTTTACTATCTCAAGTTTCATAAAGGGGGACAGAGATAAGTTTCAAATAAAAAAAAAATTAAAATAAATTAGCAGTAAAACAAATTAGAACATTAATACCAACCAAACAAAAAGAAACAAGCTTCTTCCAAAAATCAATTTTTATAACTCCAAATGACAAGTTCTAAACTTCAATTTCGTAAATTAAATTTTCGAAAAATTTAATGCAATTTTGTTATGTAGTGCAAACCAAATTATGATGAAATAAAAAGTGGTGAAGTATAAACGTTTATTCATCAGATACAAAAGGATTGTAAATCTTTCAAAAGAGATCGCAGCAGATCGCGTTTAGTGAATTTCTACAATTTTAAGGTTTTTTATGAATGAAAAAATTCTTAAAAGAGAGCCATCTGGAAGTTGCATTCGTCAGAGGCAAACGAAATTAAGAGTTATAATTATCTTAAATTTCGTGTGATATCCTCGTTTGACGAAGATCGCAAATATTCGGACAAAAGGGATAAAAAGTTCACTATTTTTCTGACGTGAAGATTGATTATAGGAATATTACAGGGCGCAAAGAAGATACTGAAAAAAAGGCAGGGCACATTTTTCACTTCTAAAAAGGGCAGGGCGCATCGGCACTTACAAAAAAAGGTCAGGGCGCGGCGCCCTTTGAAAAACGCATAATAGGAACACTACGCCAAGGAAGCCTTAGTTATTTACATATTTTTTTTTCCACGGGAAAAGTTAATTCCCCTTCTGTTCTTTTCCTCTAAATCTCGGATACTTCTTGAATACAAAAATCAATAACTTATTTTGGAGTTATAGCCCAATCAATCTAGGTTTTAACCTTACGAAAATTAGTATCAAGCTGAAATTGGTACACTTGCTATATTTGATTTCTTGATCAATATGAATGAAAGTCCCCAATTTTCCCATACTTTTCTAAACACTTGACCACCGGAGCGGTCAAGTATGTCTGGATGGCTTATTGCACAAAAACCAATGAACCCACAAACTTAAAATTGATCTCAAATGAAAAGTAAGTAATTGGGATTTATGGTTAGTATTCTTGTTAATTGTATATTATTAAATGCCGTAATAAAGACTAAAAGTGTGATTGTTTTTATTTAAAAATTTTTTGCTTTGGGCACTTTCTTAAGGTATAATTCGGCAAATAAGTCTTCGTGATATATAACCCTTTTAAAGTCGGTCCTCATTCATTCTGAACTCGATCTTCATCACGTATAGTGTTTTTGCTATAGCCATTTAACTCGGCGACTATTGATCGTAATAGCACTCAAAAGGTATAAATGTAAAGCTTAATACATGCACAAAGCAATTATTTGGAAAACATTTGCCTAGTCAGACCTTAAAAAAGTCAGAAAAAATTATATAAAAATCACACTTTAGTCATTTTTACGGCATTTAATATTATACAATAAACAAAAAGTATACTGAAACATAAAGCCCAATTACTTACCTTTCATTTGAGACCAATTTTAAGTTTGTGGGCTTATTAGTTTTTGCATAATAAGCCATCCAACCGTACTTGGCCGCTCCAGTGGGGACTTTTAGTATGTTGTTCAGACATCGAATATAACGTGTACCAATTTTCAAATGTACTTCTTTCTTAAAAAAATTAATAAGAAACCAACATTTTAAAATTGTGCATTCCAGATACTCAAAGATGGGAACAATATATATAAAGTGGCAGATTTCTATGTAGAATGAAGTTAAGGTTCCCAGAAAATATTGCTTTATTATTGGATGGGTAAAGGATTATAAAAATCAGGTTATCTAATTGGAAATTATCAGTATTTTATTACATGCTTTTATTTAACTCACACTGTCTGGTGTGATGTGTCCTCAAATCTTGTAACTCAATTTAAACCCACTTCTAATTGTCATAAAAATTTGAAACTTGGCATACATACGTAATCCCGGTGACAATACAATAATTAGCCATAAAATTGTTAATTACTAATTAATTCTAATTAATAATGAATTTTCTTTAAAATCGACAAATCTGGCGAAAGCCAGACTCGAACCCATCATGTACAAAAATGACGTCAGATGAATGCGCGAAAAATTATGCGCAATGATCTGGTTTTGCTTCAACAGAAAAGCTTACCGTCGCCATTTTGAATATTTTTAAACCAAATGATAGATGTTTATGGTAATAGTTTCTTCTTCAATTTTATTATTAACAGAACTGTCCGCTATTAAACAATTTTGGTTTTGTAAAGCACATTACTAAACTCTGATAGGTTATAACTTCGGAGGAGTTAAAAGTAGAAGGATTTATAGGAAACAAATTAATTTGTGTAACAACAAACAAGTGAGTTACCTATTCATTTAATTTGCATATAGCGATGTTTATTGCATTAGTTTAATTTTTATGATATATATAGATGAAATAATTTTATTCGTTGAGAAAACGATAATAAGTTTTTAATATGTTTAAAAAAATTATAGTAAATTCCTAATGTGTGGTGCCCCGTTGGCGCCAAGGTAAAAATGACGTTTTTTTTCTTGGCGCCAAAACAAAATGGCGGTTTGGTTTAGTTAATTAACGTCTCACTAGAGCTGCACAGTGGGCTATTGGCGACGGTTCGGTGCCTATCTCGAAGGAAATCAATATCGGGAACGAATGCCTCGTATTTTTGAACCATGGACAGTTGACGCAAAATGGCGGACATTACGTTGATCTGGGAAGTCGATCATGGTGCTTACAGGCGATCCTTCGGACAGTTGTTTGGGGCATTTCGATGGCACTTTTAAGTGCTCACGCGTTCCGCGCGCTAGATTCGCGGCAAGCCTTGGGCTTCCCCGGACATGATTGGAGGGCGTTTTTGGTAACTCGAATGACAAGTGTTCCTGCTCATTCCTCCAAACATTAGCTATGAAACCGTCCAAACCATAGAAATCACTGATGCAATTCGCAATCTCAAAAGCATGGATAATGTCATCCCTAATGATGTCAACAAAACTGGCGGGCTTCCAAAAGAACTGGACATATTCGTAGGAGCTAAGGTAATGCTGCGATCCAATATAAATGTATCCAAAGGATTGGTCAATGGTAATATTGGTTTCATTACCGAAATAACATGGCCGCACTTTCGTCGTACACAAATGTATGAAACTGACTTGCCAACAGTCCATGTGAATTTCGGTAGAGACGGAATACATAAAATTGAACCGATATCCATTCAGTTCCCTGCCAAATACTTCTATGGTACGGCTGAAAGGAGAATGTTACCGTTGATTTTGAGCTGGGCCTCAACAGTGCACAAAATGCAGGGTAGTACTGTAGACTATGCGGTAGTTAATCTAGGACCTGCACTCTTTGCTGATGGACAGGCATATGTTGCTTTGAGTCGTGTAAGATCATTAAACGGCTTGCAAATTGAAGAAATAGACAACGTAAAGTTAACAGGAAAGAAACCTTGTAACACTGAGGCAGTAATAGAAATGGAGAGAATGAGAAATTACCACCCTAATCAAGCCAACTAGCTTTAACTCTTTTTTTGTCAAGGTTGATACATCCATCAAGATTGGCATATATTTCTATTACTTCATTTCTATAACTCTTTCTGATCTATCAAAATAATTAAAAAGGTATTAAAATAGTAATATTGTTATTAAATATCTCGTTTAAAAAAATGACTACGTTCTATTTTGTAATTTAACGTTATGATCAAATAAAGGTAAACTGTTAAATAATTTATGTAGCATGTTAGTAAGTGGAATTAATGTTTGAATAAATATATGCTATAGCCTTGAAATAATTTAAAGAGGTTTAATTATACAAAGCAATGGTAATATACATGTTTATATAACTAAAAAGCAAAAAATAAAATATATATATATAAAAAAAACTTTTTAAAGCACATGCTTTTATCAAATGTACTAAAATGCAAAAAATAACCATTCTATACTTCTTGAAAACTGACTTTTGTAACATTACCTTTTCCTCCACTTGCCCCTTGAATTCTTTTCTCTTCAATTACTTTGAAATATGTTGAATATACTTTTGTTGAAACTGACTAAAAATAAAAGCGTGGGACGCTCACACATGATATCTAAAACCTTAATGTCTTCTTTTATCATCTTGAAATGTTAAATAATTCTTAATAAATCTTAAATATAATATCAATAATAAGCGCCCCACGCTTTTATTTTTAGTCGGTTCCAACAAAAGTATATTCAACATATTTCAAAGTAGTTGAAGAGAAAAGAATTCAAGGGGCAAGTGGAGGAAAAGGTAATGTTACAAAAGTCAGTTTTCAAGAAGTATAGAATGGTTATTTTTTGCATTTTAGTACATTTGATAAAAGCATGTGCTTTAAAAAGTTTTTTTTATATATATATATTTTATTATTATTATGACTTGTTTGCATTTCTGTGGATTTATCTCGTGAATAAGATAGCGGGTTGTTTTATATTTTAGTGTCTGTTTTTCCACGGAGTAAAGCTGTCTTTCACCTAAAAATAAATTAATATTTAAAGAAAATTTTATTTTATAAATAACAATATATGTTTTTAATATTTTTGGTGCATTGTAAAAGCATATTTATTTAGAGTAACTCGTTTTTTATCCATGGGTTTGCGCACAGAGCATCAGCACACACACATGCTCTATTTCAGTTGAGTCTGCCGTAAATATACACGGGTTTTACTTATTATAAAAAAACAAATATAAATTTTTGCTTGTTTAATAATCATAGTTGCGCCAATTTATAACAACTATTTCAATAAGGATAGTTTATTTATTGAGTTGACTTGAAGATAAACATATAGAATCTAAACTAACTGAATTGATTGAAAACGCAATGGTTGAGAAAGTTTGATATAAATGTCCTGAATATTCCTCTTAGAAACATACCTAAAACATTATTTAAACTGTCAGAATTGATTAATTAGTTTTGATATTATCTAGTAAATTATTATCTAATTAATTATCAGACTAGTGCATACAGACCCGTGGTGATGAGACCCCCTGATCCTAAGTTCAGGGGGCTGTAGCTTTTAAAGTAATAATTTATCAAGGAAATGATTATAAAACATTTCGAAGGAGATTGACTAAGGCCTAGCCGCGCACTAGCAACAATTGCACTGCAACTTTTAAAATCAACTGAGCAATTAAAAATTACACACCAACTTATTCTGATTATTTAATTACATCCAATCCGGACTGTAATGTATCACCAAAAGTAATACCGTATATAACACAAAATCGCCAAATAGTCAATTTTTTTTACAAAATTGTTAGGGCGGTACAGAGCGAAAGGATATAGTGTGCAAAAAAAGAGTTGCTCAGGGGGGATACTATTTAAGTTTTCCAGTTGCATGCAACTAAATACTTTAGTTGCATGTCTGATAGTTGCTGCCAGTGCGCGGTTTGACCAATACTCTATTTATCGTCAAACCCTGGCCACATACTTTTTTAGTATGTTATTTCAAATTTGTTAACTGCGCTCTTTTATGTTGAATCTTCCAAAATTGCAAATTCTTAAACAACGATTTCAAAATCGAGATAGTGCTGGTTTCACTCTGATTCTTCTTCTTCGAGAGATAAAACACGAATTTTCTGGAAATAGAACGGGATGTACAAACAGCTAGCAAACTGATTTAAATACTTTCGCTGTGACTGTTTGATGTCCGTTAAAAGTTAACTGCCACAGATAAGATAAACGAGTCGGATTTTAAAAAGTTTGGTTTTAAATAACTGATTTGCCACTTTAAAAATAAGACTTTTGTGATTTTACTGTTAGTTGTAAACATTGCCACATTTTATTGCAAGAGTGACACTAAGTTTAGTCAGCTTATTGGAACATCTACAATGGAACATAAATTTTTTTTAAAAAAAGACTTTCTAAGACAAAGTATATAGAACTTATTTCAGATTAATTGCTATCAATTAGATAAGGATTTCAAAATATAAAATGTTCCTTTTTAGCTAATTTTTTATTTCCCATTGAGATTTTGTTATAAAATGTTTCTATTAAAATTAACGCCTATTATTTTTTATACCAAGGCAAGTGAAAAACTTCTTTGTGATTCAACAATGGCTATGGACAATTTTGAACACCCTTCAAACTCAAAATCTAGATTTAAATTTTCATTAATTTCCTACAGTTATACGCAGGATGTATTAAATGATATGTATCGCTCACATTTGAGGGGCTGGCTACCTCTATATTGAACTACGAAATGAAAGACGCTATTAGAAAGTTTTGGCAGCAGAAGAGGTTCTCCGTTTCACGATCTGACACTTTAAGTAGTACGATGTTTTTTTCGTAAATTTCTAAAGTTTGATTTAACATGTTTTGCTTCTGATCTACTAAATTATTCTTGATTTATATATTATATAGAAATATATTTTGTGGCACATTTAAATAGTCAAATAGTAATTTTTAAATTAATATGTCACCAATTCTGGAATATCAGAAAAATAATTACAACCAGTTGTTTGGCCCCGCGTTGCTGGGGAATCCGTTAAGACTTATACATAAAAATATTGAATTGTCCCAGTCGGGACTCGAACCCGCGACCTCTCGTTCCATAGGCCTGTGCGCTCTCATCTAAGCTGCAAAGGAACGATGTAGGTCTTCTATATACTTTTTAAAATTAAACTTTCGATACTCATAATTAAAAAACTACTGGACCAAATGCCTTGCAAATTGATATCCAACTATAAATTTTGTCGTAGATGCTAACTATTAAGTCAAAATTGGGTATTGCTATTGGAAATTTTAAAGTTAGTGCGGATTTTAACATGAAGATAGTCCCCTATGCAATTTTTTTATATGTCGTGTAGTACACTTTATTCCCTACAAAATTGTATATTAAGTTTAGCCCTACAAAAAATAATTGTCGAAAAATAAGGGGTGGTTCGTTTTTTTCTCCCGACTGTACCTTTGCTAAACCACTGAATTCAGCTTTTCACGGGAGTTCAGAAGCCGTGCAGTAATAGAATTATAGGTCGGAGAGTTTAATGTATCGCTCATCCACGTGTTTTCTCTTATTTTCCTTGGCCTCGTATTTTCTGCCTGTTTACTCGCCCGCGTTAAAAGAACTTGCTGAAGGTTTCTTTCTCTCTGGGATTTTCGCTCCATCGAATTTGTAGTTTCCGAGATAAGGCTATTTTTGAGAAGGCGGTGATGTGTCCAAACAGACCGTTCCAACCTTGAAAATGCGAAGGTTGAAGCAGAACTGGAGCTGGTTGCAATGCGTTACGTGTTTGGTATGTGTGCAACGTGCAAATCCTGCTTCTTGATAGATTAATTCGTCACTCTGTTTATAAATAGGAAAATATTTACTTCTGAAAAAAAAAACATAAACGCTCAATTATAACCTGGTTAATGTTTGATAACCAACAACTGAGGTTAAGAGCTCATTTCGATCTTCCCATTGTAATCTATAGGTATCTTCTAATTGTGTAGGTGAAAAACTTATTTCAGTTGGCAGAGGCCGTTTGATGATTGTTGTTTTCCGTTTTTTGTTCCGACGAACTTTGTCTTGAAAATATAGTGATTTGTCACTTATTACATCTGCGCGACATACTAAAAAAATTCACTCTAATGTAATTAATTAAGCAAATAGTACGAATGAAATACTAAAAATAAAAACTCAGCTAAAACTTTTATTTAAAAACAACCTAGCGACGCGTGCTTTTAGCTAGCTAGTCATGCACGAGTAACATTTTTAACAAGTTAGGATAACGAGTGTTTTCGCGATCGTATGTTTACGATTTAGCGTAATCCCAATCAAAGTTTCGTTGTGTGTGGTGTGTCAAAGTTAAGTAAAAATAGTTGAAAATCATTCTTGATTTATCTATTTGTTGCAGGCCTCGAACAGCTGCGTTGAACCGTTGCTTGTTCATATCTAGTGCAACGTTAATCACAATCGAATCAGATATTAAAAAAAAAACGATCGCGGAAGCACACAGCTCCAGTTCTTTAAAAAAAAAAATCAAAACCAGTCCGGTTACAAGTCCGTAAATTTTGCCAGACACTAGTTTACTTACTTTACAACACTGTTAATAGCAACAAGTTTTGCAACACTTTATAATATATACTTTTTTAGTATCCAAAACCCTTGAATCCCTTAAGTACTTAAATAAACATGAGCCCAATCGTGGTTTTGACCCATATTTTATTTAATTTTTTCACATATTCATTCGAAATTTGGTTTTTAATTTTTACTCGTATATCTTGCATTGCATTTATTTTATATCGTTCCTTCAAAGGCTGGATTAATCTTGGAATTTGAACTCTAACGCCTACTTGAAACTGATTTTAACCCTCATACTGGTTTCGTGGGAAAAAGTTTTTTTTTATGTAGGCGACGAACTCATTTCGGCTAGAATAACTAATTGCTTTCCCGTTCTTATTTTAGTCGATCCTCTGGCTTTTATCTAGAGTACTTTCGAAATAGCTCTCGAGAATTGGATTTGATTCTGGGGCCTCTTCTCTCTTCATCAAGTGTCCACTTAACTCTTTTCTGAAAAGGGATATTTACATAGCATGGACTCTTGAGTTGACCGAATATAAGCATTTTACCTCTTTTACGGGATAACCACTCTTTTATTCCTATAGTGTAAATGCCTCTTAATATGAACGAGGAAGTTCTCTTTGTTTACTTTTTTTGAAGAATGCATCGCGGTTGGTTAGCAGTCACGGTGATTTATTTACGAAAATTGCTCAGCCATTTTGGGCATCTTGTGATTTCGAGTTGTTGATAAAAGATTAACTTAGAAATGGAACGGTTGATATCTATAATAATAAATCAATTTGTGTGTTGTCCTTGAAGCATCCACTTCCCGTGCACATCGTAGTCCGAAATGTATACATAAGTACTTATTAAGTTTATATATCCAGCATTTGAATTTGGAGAGTCCCCTCTCAAATAAGTTCTGCTATATGGCTTCAAAAGGAAAATGTTTAAAACAAAACTATTTTACAAGTGGCTTAGCTAGAATTTTGTTACTTGGGGTTACCCACTGCCCGTAGTCACTTGAAATTGAAAAAATGTATATTAAAATTAGTTATTAATAAATAATAGTTCTTTAGATAAATGTTTAATCTTTTGTTTTAATGAATACATTTTATTGAAGCTATAAATTGTGCTCATATAAATTAAGATAAAACTGATGTATTCTAAAACGTGATTAATTTCAGTGTATTGTCCATTGGTTCCTTTGGGACATTTATATGACGGTCAGGGATTTCTTAGTAAAATAAAATAATTTTAAATTTCCTGTTACACGATGAGTAGTCTAGTTCAGTGGTCACCAAAAGATGGTTCGTCGGACGATGTTAGGGTTTCCGCAATGAAGAATGGTAAAATAGAGTAGAAACTAATTGAATTTTGGTTAAGTGACCAAATGCAGCTGCAGCTTTATGGTTATTTGATCACCTTTGGCACAACTTCTGGATCAAGCTTTTCAACCTACTAGTATATATATGAAAATCAAATATCATAACGTACTAAAGCTGATTGAAGAGTGAAAATATAAAGCTTCTGAAATTAATTTAATATTAGCAATAAAAACATTAATTTCAGAACTTTTTTCTTCAAATCATGTTGACGTACAAACAAAACTGCAATGTAAAACTTGTCCAAAAAATAAGGGTGGGGAGTGGGCACTTCCCTGTACATATTAATAAAAGAAAGGGGCCCCCGATCCTATTTTATTTTTAGCAAAGGGTCCGTAGCTCAATGCTCATTGAGAACCCCTGGTCTAGTTTACTTTCGGTTTCGCACTATATACTTTCACCTCCAAAACTTCTTTTCCGAGACTGGATCCCAAATGTATAGCATCGCGGGGTGCTTTTGTGCGTGGTGGAGGAGTTGTTAAATCTGATTGCTGCGCCATGAGGACGCGTTCATGTTTGAACCGAGAACCCTCGAACACTAAACAAAGTACGCGTTGGTAAATAAAATATGGAAGACAAACTTCCGAGAGATGCGCGGCAAAGCGACCACCGGTGCGTTCATTGCCCACCAAACAATGAAACAATGCTGAGATCCGCGTTCCCGAGACAAGCGAGAAGGTCAAGCAGAATAGAACAGGGCGTCCCTTTGAAAAGAGAAAGGAACGGACCGAAGAAGAAGAAAAAAGAAAGCAGATCTTGTGGCTCTTGTCTTTAATGGCTTGGAACGCAGCTGGAGAAACCGGAGGAGATGTGGTGTGAATGTGTTATGACTAGACAGTGTTGTGGCTGAGCATCGCGGGGTGCTTTTGTGCGTGGTGGAGGAGTTGTTAAATCTGATTGCTGCGCCATTAGGACGCGTTCATGTTTGAACCGAGAACCCTCGAACACTAAACAAAGTACGCGTTGGTAAATAAAACAGCTTCGTTTTATAAGTTTTACAAATAGAAGAGTTCCGCGAGGACGTGTGTACACCGAAAGGATCGTTTCCCGCGGTTCATTACAAGATAGGCTTTATCCATATAAAGTTTGATAAATATATTATATTATTATATTTTTTAATTAGCTGTTCGGCTCTGTCTTACTGGGGAGGCCGTTAAGGCGTACGCATTTAAAAAATATCAGTGGGCCTTGTCGCGTCGTGACTCGAACCTGCCATCTGTTGTTCAGAAATACCGTGATCAACCAGAAATTTGCAGATCAGAGCCTTGCATCTTGAGGATGAATAGTACTTGTATATAATTTTTAAGCCTTTTATATGCAGAGAAAGTAGCTGTTTCGTGATCCACCAGACAGACTCTTTCTTTTATTATTATAGATTTAAAATACCAGTGGTTTGCTTATTGGGATGGACCTTTAAGGAATCTACAATTTAAATAATTTAAGTTTCAAACGAAAGTGACCCAAGGGTTTCAGATTTTCGAATATGGGATCTTATTCTTTTAACCTCTTGACAAGGAAATTAATTCTACACTTGTGATCTTAGTAAGCAGCATAAATGTTGCTTACTAAGATCTTTAAGTAAAGTGATATATATGTATGCTGATGTCCAGGATTTCCAAACCAGTTTCTACCTACCACTGCTTTATAAGTTAAAAATTTATCTGAATGTAAAAATGTTATTTGATAATCAGATACATCCACATGAATTTGTATTTCTGGCCTTATTGTTTGTTCTAGACTTACATATTTTATGTTTATACATTTACATGGTTCGCACGGTCCTTAAAAGTCCTTAAGAACTACTTAATTTAGGTGGGCCCTTAATTAAGGGCCCTTAAAGTCCTTAATTTTCAACTAAGGTCCTTATTTTTTGTCCCTCATGATTTTCTTTAATAATTCACAAGGGTGGTACTTTTATTAGTTTAACTCGAAATTCCAGGGATTTAAAATTTTCGGTACCCCGTTGCATTAAAAATATCGGAATGTAGAATTCCGGATTTTACTTTGACCGTTATGCGGAAGAGTAAATCGGCAAAAAGAGAAAGGCATGAATAGATGGATTCAGCATCAGAAAAAGTGAACTTTTGATCCCTTTTGTATCATATGGACACTTCATTGTTAGAAATCTCAGTTCGTTTTTGTTGTTTTGTGAAGAATCTATATTCATTCTAGAAAAACGGAGAATTTCACAAGAATGTGGCATCTTCACATTTAGAAATATTTGCGATCTTCGTCAAACGAGGAATATCACTCGAAAGTTGAGATGGTTATAACTCTAATTTCTGTTGGCGAATGCAACTTCCAAATGGCGCACTTTTGAGAATATTTTTCATTCATGAAAATCTTGAAGTTGTAGAAATTCACGAAACTCGATCTGCTGCGATCTCTATTGAAAGACTTACAATCCTTTTGCATCTGATAAATAAATGCTTATGTTTCACTACTACCTATTTTATCATGATTTAATTTGCGCTACTTAACAAAATTGCATTACATTTTTCGGAAATATAATTTATTTTACGAAATTGAAGTTTAGAATATTTGAGTATTGAGTTATTTTGAGTATTAATTTTTTTTTTTTTTTTTTTTTAAAGGTTTTTTCTTTGACTGGCATTAAAATATTCTAATGTGTTTATATTTTGTTTAAAGTTATATAAATTTTATTACATTTAGTTTATTTTTATTTGTACCCCCTCCTAAAATATACATATTTTTTTTTTTTTTACAGTTTTTCAAATTTCTTATTAAACTAGTTTTTAAGGGAATAACTTGGTGGGAGTATATTGTATGTTGAGTGGTGCATAGAGATTTTGATCGTTTAGAAAATTTTCAACTCAATGCACATTGCACTTTTATTTCTCATACTCTTGACTTGGAGATTCTTTTGGAATCATTGGATTTTTTTTCGGGGTACATTGCAATTTTGTTAAGTAATTAATTTTGCTATTTGGGGTTAATTGTGATCTATGGCACATTAAACTTTCACTTTTAGTAATTCTCACTGGATTTGCAATGAGGGCTATTACTCTTTAGGTACATTGGTATTCTACTATTCTGTGCACTTGAAATTTTTTTGCCTTTATATATTGAAAATACATTTTTAGAATGCATTGTTTTCGGATTTTAGGGCACATTAGCCTTTTTAATTTTATTTTTTCAATGGATATTTGAATTAAAATAGATAATAGATGTAAATTAAAATATATTTTTGGGGTTAAATTTTTCCTATGGTGATGCATTCAATTTTTATGCTGAGAATACATTGCATTTTTTTGGGGTGTATTTAAATATTATACTAGAAGTAGATTAGAATTTTGAAATTAAAGGTACTTTTGAATCATTGATCTTAAGATTAATTATTAGGGTACATTGAACTTGGGTTTTAATGTGAGGACAATGTAAAAAAAATAATTTTTGGCTGCACTGAAATCTCAGGATACTTAAAATCGATTGCATACATTTGAAGGACATTATACTTTTAGAAATTCATTGTAATTTTGATCTTAAATGTAGGTCGAAGTAATTCAATCTTATTGTACTTAGTAGTACTATTATTTTTAGAGCATAACATTGGAAATTCAATGTTGGTTTATATTGGGTTGTTTTCGCAGGTGGTTCATATATGGTTTTTACTTTATTTTTTTAAAACCTACAATCTTGTTCAAGCATAAACTTTTTATTATTCATTTTAACTCCTCTGATTTTATAATTTATTTTATTGTTTAACGTTGCTTTGATGGTAATTCTATATCCACTATTGTTAAAAAATATAAGAGGTCCTTAAAAAGTATCAAAAGGTCCTTTAAAAGTCCTTAAGAACTACTTAATTTTTACTTTGGAAAATTTGTATGAACCATGATTTAAATGGCCTTACATTTTCAGGAAATTCCACAATGTTAATTCAATTTAACTGTTTTAAAGTCTTTCTTTTGGAAAATAAATTTTATTGAATTTGTTTATAGTACAGGTGGATGTTTGAAACTTTTTAAAGAGATGATTTTTTGTAATGTTTAAATAAGGTCCGTTTTTAGAAAGATAAATTTACTCTATGCCTGATATCTTGTATGCCTGATATATATATATTTGTCATTTTATTAAATGTACATATGTCATTTTCTAATGTAAACAAATTTAAGAAGTACACATTTTGTTTCCTTTCTCTTTCAGAATGGTGAAAAGGGGACATTACTTTGTTTCAAGGAATGATGAGTGAGTATTTGTATACCCACTCACACACACAATTCTTGTATTTCTCCCAAACTGTAAATTACAAAAAAAAAAAAAAATAGTGTGGTGTGGTTTGTAGTACACTCAGTTTCTTTTTTCATCAAATCCAAGACTACTACAATGCATTTTATGTTGATACCTAGTCTTGAAACCAGTAATTTTTCAAACTGAATTGCTGGTGTTTTAATGTTTATTTGGGCAAACTACAAATACACCCCTTTTCTTGAGGCAGCTATAAGAAAAAGTAAATTTTTAAACATATTGTAAGCAACGATATGTATTATTTAATAATTTTAACATATTTTAATGAACTAAATGGGTTGTCAAAGTGGCTCGAATAATTTGTATTCATCATTTTGTTCCCCAAAAATCAATGTGATATTTTAAATTATGAATTAGTTTATTTGATTTTATAGTGACAAATAGATTTTGCAAAGCACTTTATTTTGTTATATTAAGGAATGTAGTTTCATATATCTTTATTTAACTCCTTACATAATTTCTGAACTTCAGCTTTATTGCTGAGCTGTTATGGAATATACATGTTTGTAATAATGACTTTCCAGATGGTCATGAGAATGATGTCTTCAATAGTGATGATGACCAGGCCATCATAGCCAAGTATGATAAAGGAAGATGTGACACAAATGAAATACTCTCGTGGGAAGATCCGGCTTTAGAAGTTTATCATGTCACAGATCGTTATGGTTTCATACAGTAAGTTTAATTTATTTAGTATTAGTAATTATCTTTAATCTATATTGTTGTTTAAACAAAACTAATTTAAAAGATCATTCAATCTATCAAGAAACTAATAATTATTCCAATATGGACTTTTAAATTTTACTTCAGCTGTTTGGCCCTGTGTTGCTGGGAAACCCGTTAAGGCCTACACATGAAAAAAAATTGAGTGGCCCCCATTGGGGCTCGAACTCGCAGCTTATTGTTCTAAAGTACTGTCAACTGAGATACAAAAGCATGTTCTAGGTTGGGGAAATATTTTTTCCTGGGTGCTTCTCTATGCAATATTTCTAAAAATGTTGGTTATTTAAAAATACTAAATAGAATTTTACAAATCCAAACCTCAGGTGCACATTTTGAAAATGAATGGTACCTATATATAAATTTTCAGCCTTTTATATGCAGTTTTGTGATCCGCACATAGACACTTATATTATAGATACTCCAAAATACAAGAGTGATTATAATTGAGAATATTATAATTAGGGATGAACCGGATAGTGGTTTTGCCGGATATCGGATATCTGGCGCACATTACAAACCGGATATCGGATATCCGAACTAGATTTTGCCGGCAGTTTATTTTTTATGAAAATAACTTCTCATACACACTAAAAAAACGGAAATCGGTCAAAAATTGAAAAATATTTTTTTATTCTGTAATATATTTCCCAATTTCTTATCTTTAAAGTGATACCAAAATTGAATAAACATTCAAAAAACTTTTTTATTTACAAAGGGTTATTCTAGGGTGCTGCTAGCAAAGGTCGTATGTTTTGTACATTTTACACTTAATTTCTGAATAATTGTAATTTTACCATGCCTTTTCATTCCAAACATGAAATCTCAAGTTAGCTTAAACTTTTGAGAAATTAATTTTTTTATTCAACTTTATATTAGTTGTGATATGTGATGACCCTCCACCATAACAATTCGTTAAAAATATAATTTTAAAGTAAAAAAAATTTGAAAAAAGTGGGTTTTTTAAAGTTTCTATTGGTTAAAGGGAGAATCTACACACTGTGAATACATTGGTAGAATTTTCATAAAAATACTTAAAGCAAGAACAAAGAAAATTGATCGCCACAAATAAAATCTTCGATGTTTTATTCAACCGGATATCCGGCATGGAAAATCGGATACCCGGCAATTTACTTCCAGATATCGGACAGTTAAAAAGCAGCCGGATACCGGATAGTTACCGGATATCCGTTTCATCCCTAATTATAATCACTATTTTATGAACATAAAAATTACATGCACAATTTTAATAAGAGTACATGATGTTAATTAAATGAAGTAAAGTTATAAGAAATCAGGAGTAAATGTTATATACAATAAATTGTATTTTTTTAAAAACTTTTTTAATAAGTTTAAATTATCAATAAGAAAATGTGTTAAATCAACCATTGCATACTGTTTACCTTATGCTTTTTTTTATATAGTGATCACCGCCTACCAGAAAAACTCACTGCTCATGAAACAAAGGTAATAACAATGTTTGGTTTTAATATTAAAACAAATACTTTTTTATTATTATTTCTCTATCTACAGAAATTTCCATTTCGTAATTTAAAAATTAAATACAGGCATTAATATTTTTAGTCTCAAATTTTTATTTTATTTTTTAGACTAAAAATATTTAAACTAAATTTATTTTTCTAATAAAAATATGATGTAGTTCTTGTATAGTAAATGTGAAATTTTATTGTGGTTGGCAAACATTATTTAAAGAAATATATTTGTCATTCACATGCAAATGATTCTACTCTTGAAAAATTATATTTATCACTTTTTCATTGTTAAAAAATCTATTAATTACATGTATTTAAGCAATATCAATTGTTTATACAGTATGTTTTTAATTATCCTGATAAATGAAATAAAATTTGCATTTTGTAAAAAAACTTTTAGATTCGTGAGCGTGAAAATGAAAGAATTGGAAAATGGTTAAAGATGATTAAAAAATGGGAAAAATATACAAACGGTGAAAAGGTAATTTTATTTTGTCTTTGTACAGTTTGCACTGAATTTGTTTTATAATTGTAAATTATTAGATTTCTTAAAAACTGATTTGGTCTGTTCATTTATTTAATTTACAGTTACGAAATTAAGGCATTACATTTATTTGATTATTTTTTTGGTGTTAACTTATTTTAATCTCTCCTAGTTGAGACAGCGTGTGTACAAAGGAATCCCAAACGCTGTTCGGGGTGAAGTTTGGAGTCGCTTGTTGGGGGTGCCTCGAATAAAAGTGGAACAGGAAGGCAAATATGAAGTATGCATTTTCCAACTCTATTCTCAATTTTAATTCAATTCATTTGATAAACTACTAATATAAATTATTTTTGGTTTGATGCAGGAAATGGTTCAGCAATCTCGCCTTTACTCGACTGACATAAAGCAAATTGATTTGGACGTCAACAGAACATTTCGTAACAATATTATGTTTCGAGAACGGTTTGGGCCAAAGTAATTTAATTATGTTTATCAGATTTAGTTCATTATAAACTCATTTCATTAATTTTTGTTGTTGTGCTTAAAGCCAGTATAAAATTTTATTGTTTAAAATAGACGTTAGAATTAGTAACTAGGTGATTATAATAATAAATCAACTAAATTTTAAAGCCACACCCTTCAAATAAACATTGGAATAAATAGTTTTGGTGTTGCTTAATTTATTTTGAATAGTAAAATTAGTAAAAACAAGCAAATAAAATTATAAAAATGGATTTTCAATGCATATTTTTAAAAAAAATATTTTTTGTTTTAACTTGTTTAGAAAAACTTTTATTAAGAAAAGTCAAACGTCAAACAAAAAAACTTCTGGGTGGTTATTAATTGCTCTATGGACCACTTTAAATCCTCGTATAAACCATGAGTTGGAGATCGTTCATCCAAAAAAAATCAATTTAAAATTAGTTTTCTTTAAGAATATTCAAAATTTATGAAAATCTAATGATGATTTTTTTTTACAAAACATTGTCTTATTAAACTATGTTTTATATATCTTTATTTCTTTTTGCTTCATGATATATCTAACATTTTGAAATACTCATAACAGCTCTTTCTATGTATTTTTATTTTAGGCAACAGTCTTTGTTTCAAGTGTTAGCTGCATACTCAATTTATAATGCAGTAAGTGCTTTTTGATAGTTGTAGTAAGTGCTATTAGCTAACATGTGTGCATTTTAAAATTTAATATCATTATGATAATTTAAATTTGACATTTTATCATATTCATATATGTAATATAATGGAATACACTTACTTTTTTAAAAAACTTTTGTGATACTGTTGATGTAAATAGGTAATTAAGATAAATTTTGAGTCGCAGTTAATTAAAATTGACTGAAAAATTCACATACATTGTCTATTAAAGAGTCAATATTGTTCCGATGGCAAAAAGACAATATGCATATAAAGATGTGTACTATTTTTTAAGTTTTAATATCTTCAATATCTACATTTTTAAACTAAGATGAAGATTTTTTTTTTGTTTATTCATTTTATTATCGTATGAAATCATTGTTTTGTATAATAAAAATTGTATTAAGATATGAAATTCATGGTTATATATATATATTTTTTATATATAGGAAGTTGGCTATTGTCAAGGAATGAGCCAGATTGCTGGACTTCTGTTGATGTTTATGAATGATGAGGTGTGTGGCTAAGTTTTTTTTATTTTATGAATCCATGAATAGTAATCATTTGGCAAAATACTCCAAATTCTTGACTAATAAAAAAAGTTAATGCTAAATTAGCATTCATGATCTACAGCAGTGGTTCCCAATTAGCATTGAACTACAAATCCCTAGCTAAAACTAATATCCCACCATGGACTCCTTTTTTTTGTATATGGAAGTGTCTCCGGTTTCTAAGCTTGTTTCAATTGCGTTTGAATATAAAAATGGAGAAGAAAAAGTTCTGAAATTAATTTTAGAATTTTTTTTAATTTTACACAGTATTTTCTAAGAATATGGACACAAATTTACACAACAAATACATGGAAAAAATTGCACCACAATCAAAAATTTTATAATTACTTTTAGATGTAATTTAACCTGTTTTGATCATAATCTTGCTAAGTTTGGTTGCAATCAGCGTGAATCAGTTACAACGTTTGTTTTTCATGTAATGGTAAGCTTGTTCGTACTTATAAGATGTGCAAAAAGGTTATCAAATACTTTAAAGAATTCTCAGCTAGTTGTTTTTGCTCCCTTTGGACAGTAAACCAAAATTCAATTAGTTTCTCAACTTTAGAAAAAAAACCTACCTTTAATGTTTTTTTTTTTTAAACTCTTTGTGAACCCGCTGACTGACTCCATAACATCAACTCATGGATCCCCAGGGTCCGCAGACCACCTGTGGGGACCACTGGTTTATAGTATATATTTTTAAGCAATCAAATTAATGTACACTCAAACCTATTTTTGTGCGGTGGATAGGGCTGCATAAAAAAAAATCGCACAAAACTTCACGAGTAACTATAAAAAGTAGTTTTCGTAACACGATTAAAAAATATTTTTTTTATGCGGTGGTTAGGGACCGCATAAAAAAAAGTCTCATGTAGAAAATGATTCAAAACCTTACAAAATAACTAAGAATTGCTTTTTTAAGGGAAATGAAGACACGAGATTTGGCAGCTACTTGGAATCTCGCCAAACCTTTTGTAATCTGATTTTGAAAATACACATGCGAACATTTTTAAATATTTTATTTACATATGTACTTATTTTATACATACATAACTTTTCAAAACGTATAACCATTGTCCTTCGTAGTCTGACAATACACAAACTTTCTTGTGGTAAACTGGTTCAAAATCGCTTTCGTCACTAAAAAGATACTATCTTGCACTCGTTTAGAGTTGAGTTTTTTTCAGTTACCATGTAGTCTGTGATCAGTTTTTGCGACGACTGTTGTTTCACTAGACGCTTGTATATGTCTCAGTAGCCAGATAATCAATTATGTTTCAATTTGATTGAAATTTTCATATACCGCACAAAAACAGGTTTGAGTGTACCTAAATTTCACCTATGTAAGATCAATATATTTTATAGCAAATTTAACACTATATAATATTACATGTATTCCCTGTAATTACAACGGTAATACTATCTTTGCACCTACCTTCATTTGCAAAAAAATTCTTTCAAATATATAATTTCATGTTAAGTATTCACATTTTTACAGGATACCTTTTGGGCTCTCTCTGTTTTGATGACTGATAGAAAACATGGAATGCATGGTTAGAAAATTTTCAATTCACTTAAATCTTATATTTAAAAAGGCATTATTCTATGTATCTTTATAAAAAAAAACTATTCAAACTAAGGTAATTTGTTATAGGTTTCTTCATTCCTG
Organism: Troglohyphantes excavatus; assembly: GCA_963932185.1. Lineage (NCBI taxonomy): Eukaryota > Metazoa > Arthropoda > Arachnida > Araneae > Linyphiidae > Troglohyphantes > Troglohyphantes excavatus. The sequence continues at coordinate 26,919,659 of OZ010668.1, read as the reverse complement.
GTTTCCCTAAGTTGAACAGATTTCAAGAGCATCACGATAAGCTGCTGTCAAAATATCTTCCAAAACTCAAGAAACACATGGATAAATTCACCATTCATAGTAGTCTGTATACTCTGAAATGGTTTTTTCAGTGTTTTCTTGATAGAGTGAGTGCACTTAAAAATATTTAAGTACTTAAGATGTCCTGTTAAATTTTTTTTTGATAGTATGTGAAATTACCAATTTCATCAATAGGCGTAAGATTTAAATTGCAAATCCCTTTTTAAAATTGTTGTGGATAGTGTGAATTAAAAATAAAATATATTTAGTGCATTGTAATTGACATTTATATCCAATTTTGAAGAGCTTTCCATAACTTATTATGAGGTATAAAAAAAATCATATGTCAAGTATTTAATACATATTAAAAAGCATATATTTTTTATGTTAAAGCTGTGCATGTGTTAAGACTTCATTCAATTTCGGTTGTCAAATTGTGGAGATTAATAAATATGCAAAATTGTGATATTTTTATATTTAAAATACATTAAATTGACTTTGTTAATTACTCTTGTAAAGCACAGTTAAATTAATATAGAATTCTTTAAGCCTACACATTTAAATGTAACAATGTATGTTTCTTAACATTTTATATTTCTGTTTAAAAAAAAGTGTCTTCAATAATCCAGTTAAAACAGTTAGCATAAAATTTCTCATAAAACAAGCTTTTTGCAGCTAAATGTTTTATACAGACAAAATTGAAAAGTGACACAATTGTTTTTGCTTTAACAAAATATTTTATTTATTATATTAAATCTTAAATAATAAAACTTTTATTTAGAAACGCTATAACCTCTTCGTTTTTACACATCTAATGAAAATATTTGTATATAATTTATTTTTTATGTTTCAGGTGCCATTTACATTGACATTACGCCTTTGGGATGCATTTATTATAGACGGGGAAGTAATCCTTACTGCTATGTCTTTCACATTGTTAAAATTGCACAGAAGTGAGTATGACATCTTTTTTATGTAGGTTAGTGTAAGTAATTATTAATGTTAAGAAATAAAGACTTCAAGTTTGTTTTATATTTGTCTGGTTAATTCAGAATTTTGGATAGTTAAATGCTGATAACCGGATATTTTTTCAAAAGGTGCCCACAAAAAATAATTTTTCAAATATCTGAATTGGAACAAACATCTTGAGTGAATATACATAAAAAAAATATACATACAGTCGAATTGATAACCTCTCTCTCTTTTTGGTGGTTTTAGTTGGCGATCTTTTCAGTCGGTTAATAAAATGCAATGCTTATTACAAATGCTTTGTTTTGGCACTTATTTTCTTTTAAGCTGTTTCGCAGCATTGGGTTGAATATTTATATTTGCTGCTGTGTAATATTTATCTCATAGATTTTATATGATATGTTTTAATTTATGTTGTAGCTTCTTCAATAATAAAAGTAAATAACTATTAAATATCTCTAAATTACTCATTTATAGAAGTTCACTTCTGAATACTATACATCATTTTAAAAAGTAGAGGAGGGTTTTGAATGTTTCATAATATATCCTGTTAGAGAGAGAATGTCATTAAACCAACTCTAATATCCCTTTAATTCCCTAATGTGTATTTAGCTGTGTAGCAAATTCTTATAGTTATGCTACTGTTACAGAAACCTTACTGAAGATGGATATGGATGAATTAATAGAGTTCTTACAAATCAAACTTGAGCAGGACTTTGGCTACTACGATGATGTTGCAATCGAGGCTCTTCAAACCACAATCCTTGACCTTCAGAAGCACAAGCTGCATTTACCTGGTGTGGCTCCTGCTAATGAACTGCCTCAAAAGCCTTTTGGATTGATCGTAAGACCCGAGAGCAGCGTCACTAGAAGAGTAAGTAGGCTTTTTAAAATTGATGTCATTGAATCTTGTATTTCCTTTGAATTTCTCAGTATTTAATATAAAAGGTTTGATTTTTACATACTATTGCAATCGTGTGTGTCAAAATTATTGCATCGTATCAAATGTATATGAGTATTGGAACTAAAATAAATTTGGCATATTAGTTAAGGAATCGTATTAATAACCTCCTGGCAGAGACAAATAAAATAGCAAGTTTGTGAAGGTGTTTTACTGCAATTATATTTGAATACATAGCTTTTCAAAATTTTAAATTGCGTAAAAATGTTTGTTAATCCATCTCTTTGAAAGTTACCCGAAAAAATATTGGAAGAATAGTTTTACGGAAAAGTGTAAATTAATAACTGTGCAATGCTTAATACTAACTTCCTTGTTTGAATGTTTTAAAAAATTACACTTTTTTTAATTTTATTGAAAACAACCAAAATTGAATTGCTACCTGTAATTAAAAATTATCACATGATAAATAATTGTGTTTTAAATATTTTCTACCTATTCATGGAATCACATTGCTTGTTAATTACAGCAACAGGTAAATAAAATAATGTATTACATATAATTTGAATTTTTTTTTAATTTAGTAATATTTTAAAGTTAATGATATTACATACAGATTGTGTAGTGGACTAAAAGTTAAATTTATTATGTTTGATTCTTTATCTGGTTTGTCATCTTTTTTAACTGTAAACTTTTTTTATTATAGTAAATTGATAAATCTTTTGAGCATACTTATACTGAAAATTAATATCATTAAATTCAATTTAAAGAACCCAATAAATAAATCTGATATATTCAGCTTTTAGTAATATACAAGTTAATAAGCTTTTACCAGTGTTTTTTTTTCCACAGTCGAAAACTAGTTGTGGAATAAAGATTCCTTTTAATAGTATGAAAATATTTTTAAGCATCTTTTTAACTATCCACCTGTAAAAATCCCATAAATAAAGAAAAAATTGTCCATTGGGTAATTAATAATCAATGTACAACAATCGTAATTTGTTTTAATAGTTTGACTTCTAAACAATACAGACAATGTGATATGGACGTAAAATTTCAAAAATATTGTCTATAATACAGAAAAGACTTCTGTACTACTTGATGTGCAAATTTTCTGTTATCCTCTTAAATCACTAAAAAACTTCTCAATCGACAGACACTTTCGAACGGCGGCCAATCCACCTTCAGCACAGAAAGCAGTGCCACAATAAGCCGACTCACAGTAGAAAGCCCGACGAGCAGAGACCTTGAAACCAATTCGGTGGATGCCCCAACCCTCTTCTCCACTCACAGGAACACATTGGAGCTCAACGATCACTCAACTGCATCCGAACTATCTAGTCCATCCTCAGTCAACATAGGATTCCCCTTGCAGCGTGCCGTCTCTTTGTACGACAACGTTGACGTAGAAGAGAGTGTGCAAGCGGCCATTAAGAAGTCACCTCTATCCTCTAGGATGAATTCTCCCGATGCAATCTGTTTGTATGTGCCCTATGAAGAGCCTCAAGAAGTTCAGAACGGGCCTTTGAATGGGTTATCCCCGGTAAGCCCTCGGAATGGGCCATCAAATGGAATATCTGCCATGGGCCCGCAGAATCGTGGGCTTTTCGCCAATGAACAAAAGCTTTTGTAAATTGTACAGTGGACTGAATTTTGTAAGGCTGATTAACCGTAAGACTGACATTCCTGACTATCAACTAATATTTTCGATTGTATTTTTTTATTACGTGTATGTATATATCAATATGTAATTATATATTTTTAAGTAGTAGTAGCACTGAGGCCCGTGCAATAAACTTACAACATACTACTCTGTGTGGTATTATTCTTGTAACTTTTTTTTCATTGTAGATTGATTTTTTTTTTTGTATAATGAAAAATTTTGTTAACTTAAAAATATACTAGTTTATGGATTTACTTATTTCTATAAATTTTAAAGCCAATTTGTAGGGTCACTTCATAGATATACTGTGCACAATTGCATTCATTTCTATAGGCTATAAAGCTTAATCGGCATCACAAACTACTCTTTATGATTCAGGTTAAGTTTTATGGGTAGAAAAACCTTCCTATGACATATTTTAATTACTTCAAATAATTAACAAAATCCTTTTCTAAGCCTAAAATTTTAAAAGTACTCAAATCTAGTTTTATCACAGATATTTGCTATTCATCATTTTTAGACTTTAATCTAAATTATTTCGGCTGTGTGGTAGACCCTCTAAATCTAGAAAAGATGGACCTATTCCAAATATATATATATATTTTACAATTATGATTTTTTTTTTAATTCAAGTTTATTAATTTTACCTTTACATGTTTTTGAAGTCTTTTTAAAAGTTTTCCCGTGAGAAATCCAATAAGCCTATGCAATAAATTTAAGTCTAAATCAGGTTATCTTTTTTTATGAACTTGCCTCTTTCAGTGGTATTCTTTAAAAATTACGGAATTTAAGTTTCTCACTATTGTGACAATCCTCATACAAGAAAAATACTAATGGTTTCAATATTTAAAAAGTGTGTACAAATGGTTTTACTTTCTGCTGTAATTACTTTTGAGGGTCCTTTTTTTTATTATCTGGTTTTCTAATCTGCCACAGCAGGCTAAATACTCAAGTTCTTCCTTATCTAATTATTTGTTTCTTGCGTCAAAACTGCAGAATTGCTTTCTTAGTCTAAACATTTTACACATTCTACCCACCTATGGGGGGAAATCTGGATCTATTTTTTGAAAAAATTTCTGACCAGGAATTCCAGGTGTTAATTTTAGAAAGTGAAATTCCAGATTTTTTTGGATTGAAAATTCCTTAAAATTCAATTTTAAGCACTTTATAAAATTTAAATATTCATAGAAATATAAGGTACAAATTGCTTGCCTTTAACGCTATACGTGTGTAACAATGCAATATGGCAAGGAGGAAAGGGGGCGTGAAGGTAGAGATTTCGCGTCAGAAAAGACTTATTCCTGTTGCCTGATTGTAGGGATGAGTGATATTAGAATAACAGTTAAAACAGTGTTCACTCTAGGCGTTTTTTGAAGGGCGGTCCGCCCTGCCCGCCCTTTTTTCGTCTCGATAGCGCCCTCATGCCCCTTTTTCAAAAATGCCGCCCACTTTTTCAAAAATTCCGCCCTTATTGCCCTTTTCAGTCAAGCACAAGCGTCCTTGCTTCACTAGCTGTCTTTTAAAAAGGCATCGATTAAAATGTTTTTGTGTGTAAATTGGAATTAAGTGAATTAATTATGAAAGTAGAAAAATAAACTTCTTTTTAACTACGCGTGTTGTAAAATCGCGATGATTCCGCGGTAATTTCGAGCACGGGGCATTTTACGGATCATATTGGTTGCCTGTGCCCTCATATGAAATGTTAAGTTTTTTTTTTCTGTGTGGCTTTTGAAAGAGAAGATGGTATTGGGCGGGGCGATCCCGATTAACCCGAGCATTTAAGTAACCTTTTCAATAGTTTTGTACAGTGTCTAATTAGGGCTACTTACAGATTTGGTTTTTAAGGAAAACATTAATTTTTAAATGTCAAATTTTAGATTTTAAGTAATATCTTCATAAAGAGACATCAATTTTGTACGGGTATTTCCTTCGAGATAGGCCCCGAACAGTCAACAATAGCTGAATATGCAGCTCTAGTGCAATGTCAACCAACAAATCAGATTTTTTGTTTGTTCACGTGTCCGATGTGTCAATTTGTGGCCACTCCCACCCCAAACATTTTTTTTAAAGTGCCCTTTTAAAAATGAGAACTGCCTTTTCAAAAACGGAGTGCCCTTTTACTACCAACAGCGCCCTGCCCTTTTTTATTTCTAGAGTGAACACTGGTTAAAAGATATCATTATTTTAATTTACGATAATTAAATATATTATTTTTAAAAACTAACAGTTCTTTATTTCCTCAAAAAAGTAGTATTTCAAAATCGAAAATATATATATTGAATAAAATAAGATATTCAAAAAAATAATAGATGGTCTGTTTAATTCGATCAGAAACGCAAAAACCGTCAAAAAAGAGCAAGTTAAAAAAAAAAAAAGGTAAAAAAAATTATTAATGTGTTACTAAAAAGGAACCCGAAAAGAATAACGATTTGCTGCCACTTTCAAAACGGCCGAACATCACAATATTTTAACAGAGTTCAATTGATTTAGGTTTGATTCAGTTTTCGAATGGGTAAGTATTTTTTTTCGGTAAAGGTTTTGATGTCGTTGGGCGAATAACATCAATTGCGATTAATTTAATTGTGTGGTTTTAATCATTGCCTCTTCGCATTTTGGGATGAAGGTTTTCAGGTGAGGAATATTCGTGTTTTTTAGAGGCGATTTCATGTTTCTGGCGCGCTTTTTATGCAACTATCTAGGAAAATTTGTGTGTTCGTATGACAGAGGGGGGAAATGTCTTTGTAGTGCGGATGCGTGTGTTAACTTGGTGCTTATTTATTAGTACGAGTGCATTTGAGCAAATTTCGTTGTTGCTACTGTGTTGAATATTTCTTTGTCTTTAAAAGATATATTCGCATTGTCTTTAAAAATGTCTTGTACATATTTTTGACAAAGTAAATAAGTTAAAAAATTTTTTTAACAAATTCAATGGCCGATGTAGCTAAAATTATACAAATTGTCTAAAAATAGTTAATTAAAATTTTTAAAAAAATGGCTCAACACAATATAAAAATTTAAATTTTAGTTTTGTAATTTATGTATTACATTTTCCATCCTTTTGTTCTAATATTGAACCATATTCTAATAAGCATGAAATAATGTGCTAAATTATGTCACATTGTACTATAAAATAACATGTTAGTTTAAAATACGAAAACCTTAGTCTTTTTTTTTTTGAGTGATTTAGGTCGAACACTTATATTTTACCCCCCCCATCCCCTTCTCTCTGAAGAATACCGAAGTAACAGTTAAAAGTAACTAACAGTTAATAGTCAAGGGGATTTTATTATTGGAAAATATCGCTTTGTTTGTTATGACAAATCGGTGCTTAATCTTAAAAATCGGAGACTTTCATAATATAGCATCTTAAAATTGTAAAAATATTCGCAATCTTCATTAAACTCGGGAATGATTCATTCAAAAGGTGATATTAAAAGCCTCGTTACATCTGGCAAATCGGAATACAACCTCAAAATTTGTTTTGCTCACAAAAACATTGAAATTGTAGATATTCACTAAATTAGATCTGCTGTGAACTTTCAATCTTTTGTATCTGAGAAATAAATGCTTATATTTCACTATTTAATCATCATTTGCTCGGCATTACATTTTTCGAAAATGTAATTTATTCCCGAAATTGAAGTTTGGATCGTGTCTTTTTAAGTAATAACAATGGGCATTTGAAAGAGACTTGTTTCTTTTTGTGTAGCTTGCAATTCGTTTGGGTATTTTTTATTTGAAATTTCCTCCCCCTAAAAAAACAAAATGGCATTTTGAAAGGGTTTATTTGGGAGGGTGGCTCTTTAAGTATCGCTTTTAAAACAGGTTTATAAGGTATATTGGGAGGTAAACTGGATTGTGTTACAATAACAATTTTCGATATTTTTATGGCTTACAATATGGTATATTAAGCAGTTGTTTTTAAATGATATAATTGAAATCATCAAGACGTGGAAGATATTTATATTATCATTCTTTTGTATTTTTATTAAATTATTTTTGCTACATTGGGTTGGTTTGTTAATTAACGTCGCACTAGAGCTGCACAGTGGGCTATTGGCGACGGTTCGGGGTCAATCTCGAAGGAAAGACCCGGGAACACATTCATACATGCACCTCGTTATTTTAGAACCATGGTCAGATGACTATTGCTACATTGGGTATATCAAATGAAAACGGAAGAAGTGTTTGGTAAAATACTTGTGGAAACGCGTAGATTGCATATTTGCTTTGAGTAGTATTTTAGAAAATTTGACAAATGTTCAAAAAAATTTCACAAGAATTCAGAATCTCTGGTTGTTTCTGGGAAAACTAAATATTACAGGACGTGATTAAGTATGTGGTTTTAAGCTCGACAAATATATACGGGACTTGCTGGGCTAATTCGCTTTGCTGCCAGAAGCAAATATGATCATATAAATCCAATCAAAATATTGCACGATTAAATGACATTGACGTCATAATCATTAGATCACAGATGCGGTGTTAATCACCAAGTTTTCAGAATGGACACTTGAAAGTTTGTAGCATCGTTAAATGGAACGGAATATTTGTCACCTACTGCAATTTAAAGTAATATGTGGATTATATTTGAGGATTCAAATGAGCTCTTAACCCAAAATTTCTTAGAGATGCACTTGGCACATCTCTGCATTATGGCATTTATATTACCTTTTAAAAAGCTTTATAGTGAACACCATAAAAGTTGGATTTGTTACTTAGAAACTAAAGCTTACTCTATATTTTACAGCATTCATAGTAATTTAAAAGAAATATAAACTTAACTTGATCCCTTTAAAATTATCCTTATATAGAAGTTATGCATCAAGAATTAAAAATGGATAATAGTGTTTGTTATTAAATGCTTTGTGATATCAATAAAAAAGCCAACAACTAAAACCCAAGCTGGTTTATTCCAGACAAGTTTTACAAGTTTTTCCATTCAGGGCATAGCCACCATTATCAGGGAGAATCAAACACAGCAAAAAAAAAAAAAGAAGTTAAACAGTAGAAAACAATTTGTTTTTTTCAAAATATTGCCAGAATACAACAGCTACAAGAGAAAAGCTGGCGAATGTAGGACTAGAAAATTATATATAAAAAAGAATAAAGTGATTGATTCAAAAAACATTCCACAATGCAAAGAGCAGTTTCAAAACACCATCGAACATTAGTTCATTAAATGAATAGATTCATAATCATTAGATCACTTAATTGTATTGAAAGATTGCTTTTATGAGTATTTTTAAGGAACAAGAAATGAAGTCACATAGAAGAAAAATCACAATTAGATTTCACAAGGATTTGCCAACTATTCTGGCTCGGGTAACAAGTATTTAATAAAATTTTGAAAATTTACTTGAAGCACAAGTAGGCTCGTCATAACATTTCATTTAAATTTTTTTAAAAAGGATTTGCTTGAATTTTTAATTATCACACCAAATATCTCTCATTCTAGTATAAAGAGATCGACACCAGTCTTTTTTGGTACTGGAGCACTACAATTACATATGCTTTAACTAATGTGACGATTCTTAGAGAATCGGTAAATACATTGAGCCAAAATATTAATCCTAAATAATATCTAATGTTTTATATTGAGTCAGTGCATGAACACCAGGGAATTTTTGTTTTTATATAAGCACACCAAGAAATTAAAAAATCTGTGCCACCGTGGCAATCATTTTCACCATATAAGGTAACTAATGACAACCATTAACTAGAGCTTAATTAAGTGCATCAGTTATTTTTTTATACTTTTTTTAGAATTTGTAATTAAGCTTACATATGCATGGAGATACAAGCAGTTATAAAAACATACAACAATCTAATGGTCCAGAGGGTTTCAACTTTAAAATTTTACACCACAAAACCACACATTTAGTTTCAAAAGGGAGATTAGAATTTCTTGGCTATTTTTAAATTCACACAACAATTATTTTAAAACTAACAATACTGCCACCAATAAAGCATTTTTTTTTACGAAAGCCAAAAAACAACAATAAAACCATAGCTTAATGACAAGTAGAGCAAAAATACTACATTTTTCAAAATTCAAAACACAGAATACATTCTTTTGAATGCATGCATAATGGAGAAAAAGGTTGCCGTTCACTCTTACTTTCTCAGCAGTTAAACAATGTACTTGAACGCTCAACTTGGCGACTTTCCAGAACTTTCTAATAAATTTAGTTCAACACGCAACAATCACATTTAAATTTTGTGCATGGAGTTATATACTTTCTCCTCTGGATTTCAGTATAACCCTGGGCTTTAAATATAAACCTTTTTCTCCACATTATGATAATATTCAGAACAAATTGATATTTTCTGAAGTTAACACCTAAAACACAAATTCATCGCCAATTTCCAAACTTTCGAATTCATCTCATTTAGTTTGGTGATTTTTTTTCTTTTTCAACTCTTGCAATAAAATAGTCCAATACAAGAGAGAAAGGCTTTCGTCTGTTGAAACTTCTGTAGTCTTGTCAGTTAAATTTCTGCATTTTTCGTTTAAAAATCTAACTCCAGATATTGAGTTTGGGTCCAGCAGGGCTGGATGTCACGAGTTTTGATTGAATACGGTCAAATCAGTCGCAAAAAAGCAATAGAAACGGTAATTGGATCAAGCATTGGATCACTGATTTGGTACTTGATTTTTGTTACCTTGTTATGTGTGTGCAGACAAAACCTAAATACAGCATGTCTTAGGTGCCAGTGCAATAAACAATGATTCACGTATCTAAAGCCTTGTAAATTCATGTCTGCAACTTGTATAGTCTCAGTCAACATGGAAGATTGGACAAATAATGTCACCATAAATGTAGTTTATCAGCTGCCTTTCTCAAAAAATTAGGTGCTTATTATTAAATACTTGCACCGCTCAACAATTCAGCCTCCCTGCGACAACAAACCGCAGAAAAAATTCTCTGAATTTATATTTTTGACACTGGATATACTAAAATATCGCTCTTAACATCATTTACACTTTTTAATCTCTCAAAGGTCTCTCCACGCGGATATTTCTTTCATTAACTATTAGATATAAAAAACAAAGGTTGGATTCTCCAAAAGATATGCAGTCCTTTTACAATTGGATGTGTAAGTGCTAAAATGTCACAAATCTTGTATATCAAATGATCCAAAAAACATGGACAAAAATTCACAACATATCTTATAAAACGAATACTAATAACTGCACCATGTCAGACCATATGATCTCCAGTTTATAAAAAAAGTGACTAAATATACTTACACAATTTTTTAATATATACACATATAAAATTGGTGGGCGAAAAACTCTCATACAAATGCTTAGAGGCTCAGGAAAAATCTATTAAAATAATTCCATGAAAAGCACGTCTAAAATATGAATCGTTAACAAAATTTCTAGAAATTTTAATTTTTATTCGACAAAAAGGAGACTTATCGATATATAAAACCAATGACATCATTGTATGTATGCGTTCTCTTCGGCATGTCAAACTATGAATGAAAGTAGACCACACAATCTCAAGCAATGGTAATCGAAGAACAGTCCAATAAAATTTGTAAACAGCTTTTGCAATCTCAAACACTTTCCTTTTTTTGTTTTCAATATCTAATGTTTCACCATTTTGGACAAATTAGGGAGAAATGACATCGTTATTTTTTTTTTTTTAACAGCAGCACAAGACGCATTGTGCTGCTTTCCACATCGGGAAGACACTTTTTGAACTGTGGATTCCTAGGAAATTTATACCACTGAGCTTAAAATAGTCTATAGGCTTGTTAAGTGTCGTTTTCGCAATTTATTTTTTGTGTCCATTGTAGAGTAAAAGCATGCGTTGTCACAATAGAATTTCGTCAGGCTCTCAAAAAAGCTGCACAGGGAATTTGTATTGCATTGCAACATCCAACAAGGTATTGCAACAAGCGATTATCATCCAAGTCCATTTTAGGAAATTTAAATTATTCCTTGTGAGCTCTTTTACATTTTAGAAAACGTTCTCCTGCAGGTGCATTTGTAAATGCAGCATTACATTTTGACACAATTTTAATAACCACAACGACTAAACTACCACATGAAAAATCAACTGCACATCTTGATTTCACTTGCAAAATGCGTCTGGTAAACATTGTTAATATGATATCAGATTGAAATTGTAATAATAAAACTCTAAATTACTTCAATACAAAATAATGCAGCATGTGTTCGATCAACAATAGGTACAATGTATACCTAAACATAATACACAATTCATTTCAAACGAAGAATATTTCAGTAATAACAAGTACATAGCTAAAAGAGCATTCTTAATTTGTACCGGGAATCAACAATACTAACATCAATACTACTTCTAAAATTCACAATTTTAAATCTTTTTCATTCCTAACAACTACTTTTTTCGTCATACATAATTAATTGCAAATCAGGTTTGTACATAAAGCTCAAAATTTTTTTGATACTATATAAAGAAAAGACAGAAGCACAATTTCTCCCGTTAAACAATCTATTCAATAAAACACCGAGATTATTCTAGATAAAATTGGAAAGAAAAAACAATACAGAGAGTGCGAGAGTCAAACAACAATGATTCATTTGCACAAATGGCTCACATATGAACAAACACAATTCAATTTCCAATCTTTTCGATTTTTCCAAACAATTATTCAAGAACTTGGATTCAAAATTTCCTATTCACCGAGCAGAAGTTTGCCACAATTTTTTTTATGCTGCATGCATATAGGGGAAGGAACATGGTTATAAAACGGTTCAATATTTTGAATATAAAGAGTTATATTAAACATGCAGATGATTCCTTTTTTTAAAATACAGAAACCGTTGTAAAGCAGAATTGGCAGAAACTGAACCTACATATCTTGTTTACAAAACTATTTTTTTTTTCTCTTAAAGGTACTGCTTATCAGGCAAAATATCAACCTCGTTTCAAAATGCACAAATAAAGCTGCAAGAATTAACATGTTTAGTGATATTAAAAATTACAAAGCTCTTCAAAAGCCTAATAACCTTTTTCATACAGTCTACAAAAGGCTGGCAGCTTGGCAAGTAAATATGGATGCCAAGTGTGCATCCTTGGTCTCAAACCACGTTAAAAATTCTGCAACAGAGTTGATATTAAGTATTAGATTAGTAATAAAATGTTTAACAAATTCACTAATTTTTTTTTTAATTTTAACCTACATCTTCATTTGATAATTCGTAATTTTTCATTGATAAACCTTATATTTGGCCACATAACTTTTTGTGCTTTATAAAATTTTAATTGCTAATATTAGCCTTGTGGAACTTTGCATATGGACAAGCTCATGTTCAATTTTGATCGAAAATAATTTTTTTTTTCACAAAAAGGTGAAGATACCCTTCTACAATAAACACATCAATTTATTTTCGAGAGGATTGTTTGTGCCAATTCTGAACAACAGTTTCGATTTGTATCAAGTTATTTAAATAACTTATTAGCAAAATATTTAGGATACAGCTATGTCAAAACATTCAATTTTTTTGTGTGTGAAATATATAGTTCAATTATTCAAAGCTATCTTTGCCAGTCTTATTCCATACATCTAGCTACCTTTAACATTTCAAAAAGGTACACAAAGTATATTTCAACTACATCATGAAAATGTTTGCTTCAGTAATAAAAAACAAAACAAAGCATCAACAGCTCTGCTCAAATACAAGGAATGTGCAAAAGAGGTCGGCCAATTTTATTAAACAGACACTAACTAACAAACAGGGTAAGATCTGCAAATCAGAAGGTTAAGAAAAAGCTTGATATAGCCAAATTCAAAATCATAGCTAAAAGGTTGTATATTTTAATAGTTCCAAAGGAATTAGAAACATCCAAACATGGTTTGATATCCAATGCATCTCTCTTTTACAGACAAAACCAATTGTTATTAACTCGAAGCATTTCCAAGTTCATTCTGGTTCCTAATATACTCCAAATAAACTATCACAGTAACTGGCAGTGATGCTGGTTTACCTTGTGTGGACCAATCATATCACACCCCGAGAGCAAAAAACACGAAGCAAATTGAGGCAACACAAATGAAGGCTGAAGCATAACATTCTCAAAAAGCTGCGAGACAAAAACGATTTTTTTTTTCAAGAATTCTAACAGAACACAAAGACCTGCTTTTGGTTTAACATAAAATAATCATAATAATAAAAAAGAAATATATTGCTTGGGGGAAAATAATAATAAAAAACTATATGAACAGCAAGCATATATCCATAAACTTAACAATTCCCACATCGGGAATCAACTGGTTATAAGAACAATCTTTTTCTCAATATAATGTCAACAAGTAAATATGATGGATGTAAAGCCCACAGATAAAAAGCAGTATACAAGTCCACATGCACAACTCACTACTATCTTTACCTTGCCTATTACCCCTGGCATGCCAATAACAATTGAAATTTTGTACAGTACAAAAGGAGGAAGGGTAGAAAGGAGGGGGGAAGAGCAACAGCCATAACACATCAGAAGCCGCCTAAGTCAGAATAACACATACCAGGAAGAAGTTTGCTCCCCTTATTATTTTTTTAACATTACTTTTGGATAAAACAAGGACACTTCCTTCTAAACGAAAAAAGGTCTCGGTTGGCTTCCCCGGGCAGTCAAAAAAGTCAGGTATAAAAAAACAGTTATATAACACCACCATCCAGGCCATTCATCTTATCCCCAATTCTGGCCGTACGAGTCCTGGTACCAGTGGGCGGGGTTTCCGGGGGTGCGGTTGCGGTACCCGTTGTACCCCCCGGCTGCGTTGAGCGGCTGCTGGGGTATGGGGTGGCTGCCCCACTGCCCCGTTCCCCCACTGCCCTGGAAGCGACGCTTGGTGGAGGGGTCTCCCTGGTTCTGGCGGTTGGTGGTGGGGGGTGCCGGGGCACTACCCTTGGCGACCAGGCTGCTTCCCCCCCTGGGGAGGGCCCCATGCAGGTGGACCGGGATGGGGGGCCCAGGCGGGGGCATCCCACGTGCCGCCCCACGGGTGCCTCGGCCGAGCGGCGGGGGAACCGGGGGGGCCCTGCCACGCGGGGTGGGGGGACCAGCGGCGCGTCCACGGGGAATACCACGGCCAGCCCGAGCCTGTTGGGAGAGAAGATAAGGGTGAGTGTGTGGATGAGAGCAAAAGGAGTACATGAATAAAGGAGTAATATGTTTGGGTAGCCCAAATGCAAAATTTGCTATATAAAACAAATTAAATTGGAGTATGATTATGTATTTTTTATTAGGGATGAACCGGATAGTAGTTTTGCCGGATACCGGATATCCGGCGCTCATTACAAACCGGATATCCAAACTGGATTTTACCGGATATCCGGCAGTTTATTTTTTATGAAAATAACTTAATAACTCAAAAAATCAAAATAACTCAAAAATTTAAAAATATTTTTTTATTCTGTAATATTTCCCAATTCCTTATTTTTAAAGTGCTACCAAAATTGAATAAACATTCAAAAAACTTTTTTATTTACAAAGGGTTATTCTAGGGTGCTGCTAGCAATGGTCGTATGTTTTGTACATTTTACACTTAATTTCTGAATAATTGTAATTTTACCATATGCCCTTTCATTCTAAACATGAAAACTCAAGTTTGCTTAAACTTTTGAGAAGTTTATGTTTTAATTCAACTTTTATTAGTTGTGAGATGTGATGACCCTCCACCATAATGATTCGTTAAAAATATAATTTTAAAGTTAAAAATTTGAAAAAAAGTGTATTTTTTAAAGTTTCTATTGGTTAAAGGGAGAATCTGCATACTGTGAATACATTGGTAGAATTTTCAGAAAAATACTTAAAGCAAGAACAAAGAAAATTGATCGCCACAAAAAAAATCTTCGCTGTTTTATTCATCCGGATATCCGGCACTTTACTTCCGGATATCGGATAGTTAAAAAGCAGCCGGATAGGCCGGATACCGGATAGTTACCGGATATCTGTTTCATCCCTACTTTTTATTACTTTGTCTTAAATGTTTATGTCACAATAAAAGAAAAAAATTACTTAAAGAAACATGAAGAACAAAACTGTGAAGCAACAAAACATCACTTAATAGTATTTTGTGAATTTCTCAAAATAGTTCAAATGTATATATAACTTGTTTTGCATTAGGACTACTATATTTAGCTATATTTTTCAGGAATTATTTTCAAGTGCGTAAATTTTTATCTTTATTTTATTTAATATTAAAGTGCAACTGAACAGTCTGGTACCTAAATTTCGAAGCATAGTCGTTTTATACATTTTAGATGTTTTATGCCATACTCATGCCTTCAATAGACAATTGTCTTCTGTCAGTTTAAATTTGGTTAAATAAGTACACAAATATAGAAAGGAACTTTTTAGAAAGTACAGATAAAAAGTTCCATACAAAAAAGTTATCAAATGTTAAATTCTTTTAGTACTCTCTCAAGAAAATATTCATGAAATATGAAAAAAATAATCTTGAGAGAAAAACAAATGAACTGTAGGCAATATAATTGTTCAATGACATTCAATAAACCATTTCCTCAGAAAAAGTAAATGTCTATATGCTAACCAGATTCAATCTAGTCCATTTAAACTTAAATGGTTACAAAAGTGAATTTTGGGATCTAAGCCCAAAAAGTTATTTTTTTGACAATAACTACCAATCATTGGGAAAAAGGCTTCAATTAAGAACTAATAGTGTTGTTTAATTATAATAAAATAATTTGTTCTTTGATTAAAATAATTGATTTACATTGTCATTAAAATTAAATAATTAAAAATAAAACAGATAAGAGAAGCATAATTGAATGAAATAAGCTAGTTATTATACATGTTCAGTTATTATGTAGAGTCTCTCAAAGTGTAACAAAATAAAACAAATTTATAAACATTAAAATGATATAATAACAAAAATTTAACCTCCCAGTCGATATATCAAAGAGAAAGAAAAGGGCTAAAATACACTGGTTATTCAAATTCATGCAAAATTTTAGTTGGATCCAACAAATAATGAAAACAAAAGCATTTTTTAAAGTTAAAATACAAACTTAATCTATTGAATTTTAGATTTTAAATATTCAATAGGCATGCAAGATTGTAACACCTAGAGATTTTCTGTCAGTATAACTGATTTATAGATAATTATAGGGATAAAATCATATAACGTTTGTGCTAACAAATCCCATAGTGTAGTGTCAAATAGTGATATTAGGTCGACTTTTGAGACCAAATAACTTCCTTCATAGGTAAACAACCGAAATACCTGAGGTAAAGGTTTAGGATGTAAAATTATCATTTTATATAAGGTGGTCTGATGCAAAACCGTTATTTATAAGATCAAAATGTTCAGTGCACTGGGCTCAAGTATGAATAAAATTGGAGCCCAGTGCACTGAATATTTTGATCAGAAGGATAAAGGAGGTTTTGTGCCGGACCTACTCATATATGTAGTTTAGCATTATTTGTACTTATTATAGAATAGTAATACCTTTAAATCTAATTTTAATAATATATATTAAAACTACAGTCAATTCAATTTGAAGGGGGTGTTCCTTACAGTTTTTGTCATTGTATCATTATCAATACCTGTTTGGTCATGATCAAAATAAAAAATATTAGCCTTTAGGTTTACTAGGTTTTGTAATTTTTTAAACTTATTTTAAATGTTAATCGCTGATTAAAAAAAAGCTGCATATTTTTTAAAGTAACAGTGCATTTCACAGAAACTTATTTTAATTCAGCTAAATTTTTTTACTAATTACAAACGAACAATTTTTCAAATCTGATTTTTTTTTTAAATCCTGTTTTTACGCCCAGCATCTAGATGGCTATACAGCTGGTGATTGGCCGAATATCAAACGTATTCGGCCTAAACGAATATTTGCCCCATCCCTATAAGCCAAGTGCATAATTTTTAGTGTAAATTTAACATTGTGCAATAACTTTTAAATGTACATAAATAACATAATTTAAAATGTGTGTGTGGAAGTACAATAAAAGCTCAAAATTGATTTAACAACGATGTATTTCAAGCAGTTAAATATTTACGAGGGAAAGGGACTGCACACTTTTAAACGTTGACAACAATTAACAAACATACAGTATATAACAAAATCGGAAATATGAATACATATTTCACGAACTACAAGCAACAGCACATAAAGCAAAACAGAGAAACAAACAAAACACTACCATATCCGAGCTGAATTAATCATTAAATTTCACTTCAACATTACGAGTCACGGGCGAATGTTAGGAAAACACATAGGCTCAATTAGCAGCAACAGCACAGTAGTAGCATTATAAAGTTAACTGGCAGATGCAAAAAAAAAAGGAGTGGGGGTGGGCATACAGAAGGGAAGAGAGGAGGGGTAAGAAGACGTTCTCAAATAGCCAAACAAACACAAGAGAAGCTCGGATATGATATTTCTCGAGGGAGGGCAGTGTCTTTTTTCTGAGATATAAATGGTACTACGAGACACTTGACCAACCTCATGAGTTTTGTTCCCAGTGGAAACTGTGGCTAATGATGAACTATCGAGGAGGAAAGGACTCCAGCAACATAACCCACCCTCTCTGGTCCTGCTCGGGCGCGGCCCACCGGTTCTCTTAGACGGGGCGTTGCTCCATATCCGTAGTCGTAATAGTCATCGTACCGGCCGCCGTAATAGTCCTCATAGTAGGGGTCGGCGGCGTAGCCTCCCTGATAGTCACCATACCCGTAGTAGTCGTAGTCATAATCTGACAGAAAGCAATAAGGTTTTGGTGTGGGTTGTGTTAACGGTGACTTTCAGAGATAATCATTTGGCTAGACATTGCATACAGAAATAAAAGATAGCCATGAAAGCATGAAACAAGAAATAGAGAACAAATATTTTTATAATTGGTGAAAGAAATCACAGAGTTGTAACACTTAAATATCGAATATCACACAGCATGCACAAATAGTGTTTGGTGTCGGCTTCCCAAGAGACCTTCAGCAGCAAGATATAAGGCACCTTCTGTAGAGTTTAAGGGGGGGAAAGCATGAGGATGAATGGATTATGAGTAGAGAGGCCAATGCAGAGTGTGGAGAACTCAATTATTCACAGCAAAGTTAAGTTATCAAGGAATCCAACAAACAAGTGGGGGACTTACCACCGTAGTTGCGGGCCGCTGGTAATGGTAGCCTAGTTCCTCTGCCACGTGGCGGAGGAGGAGGGATACCCATCATCCTGGAAAGAAACAATCAATAATTATCCCCCCAATAAATAAGATTTTAAGAAATTAAAATTTATTTATGTACTCAAGATAAATTTTTCATAATTGAAAATTTTTATCAAATTTAACAGGTTACCCCTGATGTTAACTACTGCAGTATTAACATTTTGTTGTCTACTGTTCTGATACAGGACATCACATTTCAACTTGAATAGGTCTAGTTGTATTGGAAAGATTATTTTGTCGTACTTATAGATGGATTTCAATCTGTTTACCAACACTACAATAAAATTGATGGAAAGAAAAAGGTTTTAAGTTACCTAAGTTATAGGTATTAACACTCTTTCTAAAAAAATTAAACCAGAAAGGGTTATTTGCTTTCAAATCCTTAAAAGTAATCTAACTTTTAACAATCTTTACCAAACCCTAACTGCTCAATATATACCAGTTGTAATGGGATTCCTAAAGTACATAAAACAAGAATTTTGGAGACCTTAAAAAGTACTTTCTACAAATATATAAAAAAACATTGTTTCTTAAATGTAAATTACTTACGAGTGTATCTTATCCAAAAAAAATTTATAACTATTTAATTGAAAAGAATCATGATATTCTTGAGACAAAAAATATTTATAACCTATAACAATCAAGATTTTTCTGATACAATTTTATATTAAGAGCCATCAAGACAAAAATAAGTCATTTTAACAATACTCTTAACCCAAAACCAAAATAAAATGTTCTAAATGATTTTTAAGGACTATAAAGGAACGAGTTTAGAGTTTATGACAATTCTATGACTTAACTAAGAAAATAATGCCTTTCAGAATCATCAGTGATGAGGAAAAAGACAGAACACAGGTGGTTAGTATGCGAATAGATTTTCCACAATTTCCATGTCACTTAATTAGTCGACCATTCCTATATGGACGCCAGAATTGTTGAAGCACATAGAATTCATTGCAGACTAGTAGAGGACTGGTACCCATTAATATTAATAAAAAATTACTCTTAGGATATAACTCAACAAAATTTTTTACAAGTTCCTATGTAAATCTGCATATATTAAACATTGCAAAACGATGAAATATGACAACAAAAATAGAGTCCTAACGCCTAAGTGTGAATATAAATGACAGAGCGCAGGTAGGTTAGTAAGGTGAACCCAGAGAAATGCTTGCTTACATAGCTCGCTGTTGCATCATCTGCATCATTCTTCTTTCGCGGTTTCGCAATATCTCTTCCTTCTTCTTCTTATCAGATGGAGGTTTAGCTAATGAAACTTGCATGGGGGCCCCGCCGGCTTCTTTGCCATTGAGCGAATTCATAGCCTTCACGGCATGGTCTCGGTCATCAAAGTGGATGAAGGCGTAATCTTTGATCTTCTTCACTCGCTCTACCTTGCCATGGCACTCAAACATTTCCTTTAGCTTCTCCTCGGTGACGTCCGCTGTTAAATTTCTCGCATACAAAACTTTAACCTGGGGAGAAATCATGTACGTCAGCAACATTCCAAAAAAAAAAAAAAAAAAAAATTTTGGTTATGTACAACAGCAGTCATTTATTAAATAAAAAAAAACGCCTTGGATTCGTAAGTCTTAGGTTTAACATCCTTATGCTTTAGAAACTAATCATCTCCAACCTAAAGCTCAACATTGATTTTAAAACATAGTGAATATCTGCGTCTTTCCAGCATTTAATTTATGTGAGAAGATAAATATTTGTACTAGAATTTCTCCTAAAGCATTTCTGCATAATAAACTAACACAGAAATGTCTTCAAATAAAATTTTAGACATTGAGAATGAACTTAAGATCCAACAATATGCAAAATTAGCAGAAGATTAAAACTAAAAATTTACATTTTATGATTTTAACCTATAACGTAGTAGATCACCGTTGGCGCAAACTTTCATAGGGTATTGTGTGAAAAGTGTTTCAAAAATGAGTTTATTTTCTCCATGAGCTTACAACAACACTGCGATTCATTCACCTTTCTTTCTATCTCAAGCAATTCACAGTAAGCATTTCCACTTCTTTAGTGTTTATACCCCAGAATCAATGGGAGATCATCAACATTGAGGCCCATTGAAAGGAGCGGCCGATTCCGATAAACACCGACTCAACGGACAGTCATAGAGTGGCAACAAATATAACCACAAACATTTCTCACATACTGTTGGATCACAATTGTAATGACTTTAATTTACCTTTAAATGTAAATCTCACTACCTTAGTAACACACTGTTTACGAGATTTAGCATTAGAATCGTCAATAACAAAGTATTTCCTAGCCAATTCACCTTAGACATGGTTTCCTCATCTGGTTCTTCTTGTGGGTCAGCCCAATCCACTATTATATCACATCCCCAGACTTTGATTCGGCCGGTACTGAGTCGCCTTTTGGCTAAAGAAGCAGCTTTGTGGGAATCGTATTCCAGGAAGCAGAAACCTCGGTTTTTCTTCTTGTCGTCGGGAGAACTGTAGATAATGACTTCTGTCAGGCCTGCTACAAACGACAGAAACAATCACCAAAATAAAGAGTTAAGTTTAATTTTACACTTACATTAAAACAACTTGAGAATGTAAAAGCACTTACGTGCATGCTTGGTAAACTCTTCATAGAGTTCATCTTTGCCTCTATTTTTTGGAATGTTCCCGACAAACAATCTGTGATTATTAATGGATACTGTTACCCCGATAAATTTGCCCTTTCGTATTTCATGATTATCCAGCTGCAAACAAAACAAAAAAAGTTAATATAAGGTCTGCATAAGGGTGGTATTTCTAATGAAAGTTAAATAAAAATATGGACGTACCTGCTTCACTGCATTCTGTGCACCAGATTTATTTTTAAAAGTTATAAAAGCGTAGCCACGGTTTTGGCCCGTGAGTGGATCCATCATAAGACGAAGATCCCAAAGAGGTCCACATTTTTCAAACAAAGGAATAAGCTCGTCTTCAAAAATATCTTTTGGAATTTTACCTACAAATATCTAAAATGAAACAAAACAGTTAGTAAGTAAACTTATAATTGGGATATGAAAAGAGTAGCTTTAATTTAGAAATACTTTATCAAATAAATCTTCATTAATGAGTTATAAAACTATGTTGAAGTACAAAACACTTTTCATTTTAAGCATTTCTAATAAAAGGTGTTCCAACTCATTTCGTAAGAAAATATAGTTCTAGCTTTCTCCATTTTTTAAGTTCAGTTTCTATAGGTATTTATATTCTGAGACTGTTAAAAATTTACATTTCAAAATAGTATCTTCTTGGAATTTATAAATAGAAATCCACATCAAATGATAATAGTATAAATAGGTGAATTTTTCACAATTGGATTCGTTTTACACATCATAATTTTATTCAAATCTGAAGGTGAAAAATAAAGCAAATATATGTATTAATAAGAACCTACAGGATATTAATAAATGAAATTACTTATATTTCTTAACTTTTTTAAAGCAATGTTCAGTCAATGAAAAGGGGTAGGATGCTATTATGAGAAAATGGGCACTTTAAATGAAGACACAATTCATTTTCTGTTATCAAAGCTGGAGTAATCGTGGCATCAAATACCCTAATTTTCAAAAACTTTTTAAAACATTGATTATCTCTTGATAATCAAATGCCAAACAAATGTTATTAATGCTAAAAAAATTAGCAGTAAATCCAAAAGAATACAAACTTATGTAATCTCCAAAGAGGAAAAATTGCCACAGAAAATAGCGTTTTCGATTCGCCCAGCTTCAATTGTTAAAAGAAAATAAAACTTTTTTCTTTTTGCTACTGAAGTGAAAGTGACGGATATTTCATAAAATGGTTAGGTGAATTGTGGGATTTTTGTAAAGGGTAAGAAGGATGGTAATTCATGCATAGAAAGGCAAGAGGGTGCAATTTTCAAGGTGAAAAGGGTGGGCAGAGTGCTCGTAAAAAGTATAAAATGAACATTGTTTTAAAATCTAGTGATAAAAGAGGATTTTATTTTTATATATTTTTTTTATCTAAATTGAACTAGTTTTTTTTTTCAAAAAAAAATTCTAACAATTTTGATAATTTATGAAAAATTGTTGAGCATACATCATATCAGTGAATGTAGAAAGTGGTCTTATTTCTAATAAAATGGACATTAAAAATAACTTTAAAAACTAATTTCAATAAGGAAGTAAAATACAAATTAAATTGTAATTAATTATAAGTAATAATTAAAAAAAATAATACAGTAACACGAAAAAAAACATCACAAGAACAGTCTTATTTAAATGAAACCATTATATACTCAAATAAAGAAATAAATAAACTTGCTTTTCTCAATTTTCAGACTAAAATATATGATTAATATGCACGACTAGGGACAATCTAATATACATCTATTTATTACAGAATACGAGCCCAAAATGTATTAAGAATTTCCCTTACTTCACAACCACTTCCGGGAGGAGGTCCAGTCCAATTGGGTGGTGGTCCACCATATTTTCTTTGGCCAGTTGTAACATCAAGAGTGTAGCCAGTTCTGTCCAGAATAGTCTGAAATATCAAAAAGCACATGCAATTTCAGTCCCCCATTACCTCGGAATGAAAACGTTTTCAAAAGGATGTTATAAATAATCGTCAATTAGCGCACTCTCACCTTAATTTTATCCTCATCAGGTCCTTTAGTTGCTGCAGCACTACTGCTTGGATTTGAAGGAACTTTCATTTTTTGACGATAAGTTTTCATAACACCACAAAGAAACGCACTTTTATTGGAAACGTGTTCCAAGCTGCTGTCGAGAAACTGTTTCAGAACTGTAAAAGCACCATCTACAGGAAACTCTTTAATGGCATCTAAAGCTCTTTCATCCAAATCATTGTAGGATAATTTGCCTAAAAAAATCAATATTAATTAACAATCATGGAAAAAAGGGAAAATTGAGCTGTGCATTTAAAGCTGTTTACATCATTACAAAAATACATTTTAAGTAACAAGGTATTAAAGTATCTGACATATTAAGTACTTAACATATTAACAGAAAAATTAAAACAGTACCGACTAAAATATTTTTATAAGTCCAACATTCATGCCTTTTTTTAAAAAATATTTTTATTTTACAAGTAACAATAGATTTAATATTTTTAAATTTATTTTTCATACATAAATTTTATATAATAAGCTAAGCAATAAAAAAAAAAACCCTTCTAAGCAGTTATATATCTTCAAATGTTAATTATAATTTTTTTTTTAACATTTATATAATTTTTATGACAATGAAAAAAATACTATAACTTTTTTTAGAAGCAATTTTATTTCATAATCTGATTATGAACATTTTGTTCATTTAAGGTTATTTACATAAAGAAGAAATAAGTAATCTCAATGACTTACTAAGAATTAGCATGGGACCAAAAATGTACAAAATCAAACTTATATGTATTCTCATAAATTAGCCATATATAAAGGAATGAGCAAAAGCTCAGTAACAAAATGCCATGATGCAATTTTTATATTATAACCAATTTAAAGTAAATATGGGAACGTCCACCAAAAATGAAACTTTTTACTGAAATGAAAATTTTAACCAAACTGCAAGTGTGGTATATCAATTTAATCCTAGAAAGTTGCTGGATATGAATTTGTAATGTATTATTTCATAAGAATAATAGTCTGCAGTGAAATTGTTCTGAAAGTTGACTTATTTCTTCACTTTTATTGGGGCCAAAAATGTCACTTCGATAATTGTATATTATTTTCTTAATTTTGTTCATTAATTGAAATCATTATATATACAAATTCATAATCCATTTACATATTTATCATATATATATAATTGAAATATTTTAGATTAGCTTTTGAATAAAATTTTAACTCTATTTAATAGTGACGTTTAATTGTCACAAGAGTAACAAAAAACATATAAAAGTTTTAAATTTGTAAAAACTACTTAACATTTTTACTTGAAACCTTTTAATCTCTGATTTGGTGGAATAAGACATATTTTACACCATTTATTTTTTGTGTGTCATGCATAGAACATCCTCTGTTGTGTTGTCACAAGAGTAACAAATGACTGTGTCACAAGAGTAACGCATAACATTTCTGGCAAGTAAATCAAATAGGTTATCTTTAGACCAAAACAAAAACAATATTTTAAGTTTATTTGGCTTTGCCCTTTTAAGAATAAGTTCTTGAGTAGTTTTTCCATAATTAATTATATTGATAATTAATTACATAATTTATTTAAAACAAATTAAATTGCATTCATTCACGTTTTTAAAATGAATGAACTTAATTTTTTATTTACTTTAAAATTACAGAACAATTATGACAGCAGGTCCTCAGAATGTGTGTATTTGTGGTTTTCATAAAAACTTTCAAAGTAATTCATAGGACAGTTGCAGATTTATTTTCTCCATTCCTCAAGATTTATTGATTTAGAGTGCTGTGCAGGCCCGTTGCACCGGGGGGAGCATGGCCCCACTATAATATGGAAATCCTGAAAGTTGGGAATTTCTACTTCTAAAAATCCCCAATTTGAGAAAATTTATGCCTGAAGAAAATAAATATTATTAGCAAATGAAAGCTAGGGAAGATTAGAAATGGCCTAACTTGTACCATTACATTTAAATTAGACCTCAGAACGGACATTGCATTGGAATATCGATGCAACAAATCAATTCTTGTGAGAGAACTGTTTAATGTTACCTAAAATGTATATAAAAAAAGATGAAAAATGCTGATAAGTTGGAACTGGGAATTTTCAGCACTGTTGAGTTGGGAATTTTGAATCGTTAAGTTGGGAAATTTGTTGTTTCAATTTTGTTATGTCGCTGGTGCTTTGATACTTTACTTGAATATTGGTAGACATTCAGAATGTGCATTTTGGAAAGATATCATAGAACGACTATAGACAGATTTTCTGTAAATGTGTTTGCACAATATTTTAATGCAGCATCTCCAAGAAAATACATCGGTCAAAAGTGTATCCAGTTTTTTTTTTATGGTTGCACAGGCAATTTAAACAAAAATATAATTTTGTAAACATGTCAGCACTTAAATATTAACAGTTTTCATGGACATTTTTTTTTTCAACAGCTTATGATACGAGTGCTGTAGATGGAATCGGTGCCGTTTTTTTTTTTTTAAGTGATTTCTATGAAATGAAGTGCATGGTTAGCAGCAATTATACAAAAAGCTGCTGATTTTGCAGAACTTGTTCATGGTGCAACAAAGGTAAACATACTTTATGTACCAAATGAAGAAATCATAGCCAAAGAATTCATTTGCGTATTACTCTTGGAGAAATTGTATAGTGAAGGGCACACAAAAACACACTTTGTCGAAGCTACCAAAAATGCCACTATCTACCATTGACCATAACACACGATAATTCCTACAAAAAGTTCATATTTTATAAAGGAAACAGCAATAAAACTGCAAGTGAAACCGATGATGAAGACGAAGAGCAATTCTGCTCAGTAACAGAACGCAAAGGAGCCGAAAAATTGCAATATAACCAGTAGGTGAATGTAAACTGTTGTGGTCCGTTAATTCTACCAGCATATGATGAATATCAAATAAGGTGCTTTAATACACACAAAAATAAAAAGAATTCAAAAGTTTGAACCTTATGGTCATGCTATTTGATACAAAAGAAACCAAATTGTGGCTAATTTTGTTGCTCTTATATTTGTAAAATATTTTTTTAGTAAACTATTTTTTAATATAATAATTCTATACCCTTTTAAGCTATTTTAGACTCCTATCAATGTTTAAAACTGTTGTATATTAAAAAAATTGAGAATTAGTTCATATATTAATGATTTTTTGAGGTTTTTAAGCAGAAATTCAATTGTGGACAAAATGTCACAAGAGTAACGTCACAAGAGTAACGCTTAGCCTTTTACTTAAAACAATGCCATTAATTCAGATTTTGTCAAAGAGATTCAAAAGTTTTTCCCTTTTGAAGAGATATAATTGCTTTATTAGATGTGTAAATTTGAGTTTTGTATTCTCATATAATTCGCAGGAATTCTACCTTAAAAACACTTTTTGTATTTTGCCTTTTCCAGTGGTCACAAGAGTAACAAAATTTTGATTTATTTCCTAGACAACAAAAATATACTAAATTACATATTGGATATGTTTTATGAAGCGGAATGACATAAACTTTTAAATAGTAATTTTGAATTTTAGCCTAAATATGTATAGTATTGTAAAAAATGTACGTTTTTATGAAAAATTTCTCTGACCGTCACAAGAGTAACAATGGACGTTCCCATATCTTTTGTAGCTCTTTCAGTGAATATACCGAGTATTACAAGGTTTGAAAGACCAAACATTAAATACAAGCATCAAGAAAAAAATATAGCAATTAGTTTCAGCATGAATGGACATAAGTGCTGTCTGAATACACACATCCATCAAACTAATGAAATTACCTATTGACTAAAAACTCAATCTGAGCAATCAAAAAAGGTTGCATAATCTGAAGTTACTATTTAAACCAAAACTGGCAAACTATTAGTAGATCATTTTTAAATATATTTTTTTAAAAATATTTATGAACATACAAACACAATAGTAAATATTTAGGAATGCACACTACTACATTTTTATACATTGTATTTGGCGATTTAATATTGCTCAACTAATAATTTTAAATAGGTACAATATAAATACATCTGATGAGCAATTTATAAATTAAATTTTATATCAATATCCCAAGCTTTTATTTTTAATCAATTTAGAAACCACTCATGTAAAGTAGTTTAAAAGTCTATTTTTTAAAAAAACTTTTGTTATTTTGTTAAAGTGTTATTTTATAAAATATTACTTCAAAAAGTTCTATGAAAAAAAAATTATATATTTTTAAAATTTTACACTAAGATTACTTCTAAGCTTACAAACTTAGGAAATAGTTAATACCTGTCTTAAAAATTTCTTCCAATTTTGTGACAACCTTTGGATTTAAACCGTATTCCACGAGTTTTTTAAATTCATCTGATTTCTCTGATAAGTCCACATTTTCCGAATGATCCATTAAATGCTTTTGATTTGAGTCGCCTCCATCATGCTCAGCCATTCTAAAAGAGAGAGAGATAATAATATACTCTTTATATACACAGCCAATCAGTTGAAAATGTTTCTTATTCAATTTTTAAATAATCCACTTGCAGTTTATCCAGAAAAATTTATAATTGTAATGAATGTAGATATTAAAAAAATACTTAAAAATCAACAGAAAATATGAAAACAGAGGTAGAAGACGGATTGAAATTATATATAAAAAGTATTTTTTTTATATAAAAAACCTTAAATTAACTAATGCCCTTTAAATTAATTTAAACATGTTAATATTACTTATGATTTTTATGCTATGTTTCTAGTTATATATGACATGCAGTACTAGGAACAATTATATATTTTAAAACAAACAGCAAATCTAGTGGCGGATAGTGCACGGGACTAAAGAGGGCTGGGTCCCCGTCACTTTATTGGGCTGTGGTCCCACTAACTTTAAACCAACAAATTCACTGTCTCGGACGTCAAACACCGCGTATACGGATCAAAAGGGGGCAACGTCCTATAGCTTTAACGATAAAAATTGCCAAAATGTATTAAAATGTTTTACGAGTTAAATTAACTTTTTTTTTTTTTTTTTAAATATCC
This sequence comes from Troglohyphantes excavatus, assembly GCA_963932185.1. Taxonomy (NCBI): domain Eukaryota; kingdom Metazoa; phylum Arthropoda; class Arachnida; order Araneae; family Linyphiidae; genus Troglohyphantes; species Troglohyphantes excavatus. The sequence goes on along the minus strand of OZ010668.1, from coordinate 26,891,254 downwards.
CCAGTGATTTTGATATATTATTCCTTATTGTTAATTAAATATTTTGTTTTTCTTCCTCCTTTAGTACGATTTCATTTTCAATTATGCTTAAATCCGGAATAATTCTCAGTTTTATTTGTGTTTGCCAAATTACAAGAAAGACATATTTTTTACGATAGCTTATACACATTGTCTAACGAATTACACCATTTTGCTTGAATTCTCTCGTAATTTGGACCCTCTCACTTTTCATTCACACGAGCTGCCATTGAACGCAACTATTTTCAAGTGTAGGAAACAAAACTTATACTTTCAACAAATTTAGGAACAGATGTATTATAGGACATTTGGCGCAAAAAAAAAAAATCGCCAAAACTGTTTTAGAATTTAGTATAAAGTTTTATGTAGTTACATAAAATGTGATACTAAATTCTTAAACATGCACCACTATTCGAAATTGCCGCTAAAAAAAATAGTTCTGTGAACTGCATAAATTGATACATGGCACAATTATGTCATAGGGTTGCCATATTGAAACACATCACAATAATTGGAAAATACCAACAAGTCAGATGGGGTTTCCACACGGAGTAAAGAAGAAGGTGGAGGTACGATCAAGTCTAAAACCAGTTTGCAATGTTAAGTAAGCAATCGCTTAAAAAGTAGGAACTGCCGAAGTATTTGGCGCTATTCCAAAGCACTACTTTGTAACAGTATTTGGCGATAATTTATTTTATAATTTAATTTACCTATGAAGTGGAAATAATTGCATCCTTTATTGATTTGGAACTTGTACTGCATCCCACAACTGCACAGTCATTTTTTAAGTTTTAGCATGCGTTTTCTGAATTTGAAAATAATGCATCCCTCATAGAAAAATCCCTGTAAACTAGGTTTGTTTGTGCCTGCCTAGTTTGGGGTTGCTAACTTTCGTCTCTTGAAATCTCGCCAAATCATCTCCACCTTTTTCTGTACTCCGTGGGTTTCCATAATATTAAATTATTGCCTCAAAAACAAGCAAAAAAAAAAACTTGCGACAAATACATCTATATCCAAATTTATATTCTGCACACACACATAAATGAAAATATAAATTACAGAAACTCCCTTTGGATTGTTGTGCTGGCAGCAAAACCAAACTAAAAATACATAGTAACTTGATGCTTAAAAACATCAAGGCAAAAGTAGGTTAAAGCATATTAAACGCAAAGCAATCTCCATGACGAAGCACATTTTCAAACAGGAAATGATGCAACTCATTGAAGAGAAATAAAATTATGAGAATAATTTTTATCTGAAGCTGTACATAACACCTTGCATAATATCCCCTATTTGAAATATTTGCCTTTGCGGTGTGAAACAATTATTAAAATACTTGACTTTTTTAACATAAAAAATTTAGTGCACCAAGAAATATCTGGACACAATGCTACAAGCAAGATTAAAGTTTTTCTAGTTTAATTAGACCTTTGACATCCTTTGAGTTTTATTGGTACCTATCAAATAATAAAAAAATTTAGCTTATTTTTACATATTATTTTATAGATGAGCTTTAATTAAAGAGTCATACACCGTTTTGAACATACAACAAACTATTTTAAGGCTCTCAACAAATCAATTTATAAGGAAATTCTTAATTACACTCCTAGCAAAAACTTCAGATTAATACAAATATTTTTAATAAAAATACAGATTCTTCAAGTCTTAAGATGCATTGATTTTTGTTGTTAATTTAAACAAAAAGTATTACTTATAAACTTTGAACTGACATTTAATTTAAATATAGAAAATCTGGAAAAGAGAAGAATACAACAAATGCCACAAATAAACATACAACAAATGCCACAAATAAACATACATACAAATTACTATTGAGCTTGTCGGTTAATCTGTCATATACAGTCGTCCTTAGAGACTTATCTAAATATCCTATATTCGCAATGCTAAAACGTTGCTTGGCGACAAAAACTGGTTTGGCTGTAAATCTAAGAACTCCATTTTGCCCCTGCATTGGTGTTTGGTGCCGGGTTAACAAATTTGCAAAAAATCAGGGGGACCATAAAAGACATATTAACCAGTTTTTCCAGCAGATAATAAATTAAGGGGGGGGGGAACTAATTGTATATTTTTACAAGCCATCTTCTTCTGAATAGTGCACAATATATTACTCACCAATAAACTAATCTTCAATTTATACATTCTGGGACTGGCAGGATGATTCCCTCCTCCCTTCTTCAAATTCATCATTCATCTACACAACATTCTCAACTGTTCTATCTAAAAAGAAACACGAGATTGAAGTTCGAAAAATTGCAGTCTATAAAATATTTGTATTTATAAATTCAAATCGGAAATTCATTATATTTAACAAATCAAATTTATAAGTTGAAAGTAAGGTGTAGCTTTTAACAATATCAATATTTATATATATTTTTTTAACTTTTGATGAAGTTTTATTTTACACTTTTGAAAAGGGGGAAGATGGCAACAAAATTGAAGATGATCTAGAGATCAAAATAATAGGGCCTTAAAAAATTACTAATAATTTTAAAGTTTTAATTTTAGGTTTACTTCAATGTATAAAAAATGAAATAATAACAGGGAATTTTTAGATATCTCAGCAAGTATTATATGAAACCCTATGATATATTATATGAAACTCTCTCTCAATATGCTACAGCTTTACAAAAATAAACAATGGTACATAGGTAATACTTGGAAATCTTTTTTAAAAAATTTTTTAAACGATAATCATACAGCATCTCAGTATCACTTGGTACAGAATCAGTATTTTAGTGGAAATGCTTTAGTGGGCAATAAATTGTAAAATATTATTACAAATAAATTAATTTTTGGATAAAGCTTCACAATGTAAATTATCAATGGTGCAACACAATTTTATGAAAGTATTTTTCCAATAAAAAAATTAAATCTAAATAATAAAAGTATAATAAAAAAAAAGCAAAATTTTTATATTAATGATTATAGTAAGTTATATTAAAGTAAGTGCATTTGTTTAACTGAAATCACTCAATGAATTAAATAAAATTTGCAGGAAAATTCCTGGAAAAAGGCTCATTGTAACTCTGCACAAAATTAAACTAAACATGCATTTTGTTGTTTAAAAGAGGATCTACTTTAAACTCTTTATAATGTTTAAGGATAGACTATGTATTCTAAGCAAGCAATATATTCTTCTTCTGAAAAATATTTTCTTTTATAATACAGACAAAAAAAGTATTGTTTTTTAACAACCAATTTATTGAGATATTTCATCTCATTAAAATTGCAAGTGAGATTCAGTCTTTTTTTAATCACTTAATTCAATTAAGTGCTCACAATACCAAAGCAATATGCAAAACACCAAATGCTTTAATTTTGAACAAGTATTTTGAAGGTTAAACTTGATTGTAGATAAGAATGAAGGAATTTTACTTTTTAAACAAAAGTAGGGCAAAAGTAATACACATGAAATAATATGCAATTGGTTTTAAAGTAAAATATTAAGAACATAAGTATTAAATATAAGAAGTATGGGAATTTCATGGAACTTTTAAAGAGTCACGATATAACTTGACCTTTATTATTGATATATAAAAAAATAGCCCAACATGATTAAATTTCATGCAAATAAGTTATTCTCCACCTTTTTATACTAAAATTATAAACTTCACTGTATGATTTCAAGATTTTAAAAATTAACAAAATTTAAAGCATTAAAGTACGAAGATGCTGTAGGTCAAATAAACAGAAATAGAAATGCAATAATAATTTTCTCAAACAGGAAATAGTTTAACAAAACTCCTTTTCACGAAAATAAATTTCTTGGATTTTAATTTTTTTTTATAAATATTTAGCATAACTTTCCGCACCAATGCGGCGACTATTTCAATCTGTTTAGTCCTAACTTTTCCGCTTTTTATGCTACGAAAAGACTGGAGAGGCTTTGAAATTTGTGAATTTTAAGATCCCTACCTTCTTAAAGAGTGCAACTTGTTACACCCCATCAAAAGGATCCAGGACTTACCTAAGCTCTATCATCCACTATCACCATCGATTTTAACTTGCGGCTTTCGAGGAGCAACAACGTGATGAACCCGACTACGGGGTTTACACGACCGCCCAAAGGGCAGAGAAGTTAAAAAATCTTTATAAAGTAGACTTCACTCAAAAAGTACGATCATAATACTTTTAAATGGGGTATATATTCTTAAAAGGGTGTATAGGAACAAAAATGGAGCTATCAATTTCAATCTACATTTAATAATATAAGGAACAAAATTGTACAAAATTTAAATCACCGGATCAACTTTGATTACAGATATTAAGCATTGTCGGCGCTGCCGGCAGGTGAATCTTGTTGCCAAATTCTCAATGATTCGCAGCTTCCACAAATATAAAAATAAAAAAAATAACCTTGGAAACTTAAATGTTAAAAATTTAAGCAATGTAATACTTACAATTGCAGATTTTTTTTTTTACAAGCAGTGGTTTTGTTTTAAAGGGACCATCAAAATAAACATGCAGAAAATTATATTGACTTCAGTTTACTTTTTTTTTTTTTACATACTCCCACGCTTAGTTTAAAGAAGTTAAAAGTAACAATCTTGTTTTATGATAAAGAGAAGTACTTAAAAGTAACTTCAGGATTAAAATATAATTTATTTTGCTAAAATATATAAATAATCCTTATTTATTTAGAAGAGAAACCAAGTTTTAAAAACAAGCATCGTTATAACCAACAGCTTCTGACGTCACTTCTGACGTCATGAAGTGAATTGGCCATAAGATAGGTAAGTAGTTTTTGTTCTTTAATTCTGTGAAAGCGATCTTCTTTAAAAGAAATATGTGTATTTGGACGGTTTTAATTTCTATTTCGTATTTCTTGGCAAGTATTCAAGGGCGGATTTATTCAAAGGCTTTTAGGGACTGCCCCTCCTTTTGGCTTTGAATTTACACCAGATAAACATGGCCATCCTTACAGAGTTGGGCGACGTCCCCACATTCCTTATTTCTCCTTCCTACCTTCCAAAAACCTACCTTGGGTGGGTTATTCTGCCCAGAGTTACTGGGCACCTCATTTCTATATACTTTTTACGCTGCGCAGGCGGCACAAATGTACCTACTAATGTTATCGCCTAATGGGACATCTTCGATGGAATGGAAAGGACCTCCGGGTCGACGCCACGAATGGTTAATTACGATTTCCGAGTTGTGCGACGTGTCAATTGCACTAGTCCTCGGTTCTTCTAGAGCACAGGCCACGTGCGCACATCAGAGAAAAATGAAAATGTTACAAATATAATAAATTTCTCGCGTATTTTCCTTTTAAACTTCAGGTTTTAAGGAATATTATATTTTTATATTTTCCTTTATTAACTCAAACTGTTTATTCTGAATGTGTGTTTCAACAAATTATAAATAAACCTCATTGATGATAAAATTGACAAATAAAAACATTGATGTGGAATAGATTTAAAAGAATATTAATAATTTTCAATTAAAAAAAATATTGCAGAGTTTTTACGTAATAAAGTTACCTAATAAATATTATGTTCAAATGAAATGTAGCCGCGCATCGAACATTTATAGTTGATTGTCAACTGCATTTGTATTTGATAAAAAATATGGACATGGCATTTTAAGAGTAAAAATCTGAATCTATCGCTCTTTTGACCAGTTTTTTCACCAATAAACACTAAGGGGGGAGGGGGGGGGGGGGGATCTGTAAACCCTGAAAGTTGGGAATTTAAACTTTTAATAACCCCGAGTTGGGAAAATTTATGCCTGAAGAAAACTAATATTATTAACAAATGTAAGCTAGGGAAGATTAGAAATTGCCCAAATTGTAAGATTACATTTAAATTAGATCTCAGAACGGACACTGCAAATTTCGAATAGTTCAGTTGCGAATTTTGAATCGTTAAGCTGGGAAATTTCTTGATTCAACCGCCGCCCCCCCCCACGAAATTTTTTTAATATATTTTGTGTGTAACGGCACTACAATCGCTTTGACACGCTTCGTTATACACCGCAAAAAACAAAATCGAACTAATGAAACAAAAATTTTATCTTTACATCACAAGCTTTCTTCTTTTCCATGCTTCCTATATAATAATTATTAGTCATTGTGTCCAATAGTACTAATTAAAGCCATTAAACATAAATCCAGCTCTTGAGATCATATAATTAAATATTACATAATTGGTACTTGATATTTATCCTTGGGCACGACAGTAGCCCATCACTTTACCTTTGGTAAGTAAGATTCACACACTTTCAGTTCAGCATAACTTTCTGATAGTTATAATTTATGGAATTAGGCGTTTAAAACTCGAAAATTGAAAAGTGATGTGTACAAATCTCATTTGAAATAAATTACAGCTGTAAATTAAAAACAAATATATAAATATGAACAACTTCTATATAACGTTACTTACTAAAATATATACAAGTATTTAAAAAAAAATTATATATTGATACTATAACAGCCCGAAAACTTTGTAGGCAAGTACAGAAGCATGAAACCGAAGTTGGCAATCTCACAAAATGAAATAATTATCCCAACTCGCTGTTTATTTTAATGTCAAATGTCCCTAATTACAACCATTGAGCTAGAATATAATATTTCCCCAAAAAAACTTAAGAAAAGTAAAAAACGCTAAGCCCCCTCCCCCCCTTTAAAAAAATCTTCGAAACTGTGGCTAAAAAAGTTGTGATATAAAAAAATAATTACCGTATATACTCGCGTATAAGCCGAGAAATTTAAGTCACAATTTTCATCAAAAAGTAGGGGGGTCGGCTTATACGCGGGTCAGTAAAATTTATAATATAATTTGCCTAAAATGGGGAAAGGAAAGAAATTGAAATGAAGCGGATTCTTCTAAAACGCTCCGATACATTTCCGAGATCGAGAATGTGCGTCATGTGCTGACTGAAGACCGTTCTGCGCATCGCGGCGTAATCGTAACGCAAAATTGCACTACTCACATAAATAATCAGTTTAACTAAATAAAAAGTATATATTTTGATAAATATTTAATTGGTTTATAGAATTTATGAAGCTAGTATACGTGGAAGGAAGACTAAGAAGTTGACATCGTGCGTAGCGAATGCCACCACTTTAAAGTCAATGTCTTTCTTGCTCGATTGCAATAATTAAACAAAATTTATTTCCCCAATACAAATTTTATTCCTTGATAATATTATGTACAGATATTAATAGTTGTTTTATTAGTATTTTGGATGGAATTGGCTTTAAAGCGGTAAAATCGGGACGTTGCTAATCGGGCGAATTCAAGTTCTACGTTCAAGTCATTTATTTCGTAATTAAAAACTAAATATTTTAATACGAAGTATACATTGTTCCATAAAATAGTAGTATTTCCTTCCGAGATGGATAAAAAAAATACTCATCCGTATTTAATAGCGACAGTAATCAACGAAGTTGTCAGAAAATAGTTGACGTTTTATAAGTTTTTAAATCGTTATAAAACGATGTTAAGGATTAGAAATTGCACATTTTGGTATTTAAGTATGTGGTTTAAAATAGGTTATTTGATAATAAGGAAGATTTAATTTAGGAAGTCCGATGGAGATTTGAAAGACACCAGAACATCGCGAGCGGTACATACTTTTAAGCCTAATGAATCGTCGCGAACTTCGAGGAAGGCCGTTTCTCCAGCCACTTTCTTTAAACTTTTAATTTCTAGGCTTAAATATTTATTTTTCTAATTAAAATGTAACTTTTTTTTCGAGGATTTGACGATTTTAATCGGAATTTTTCATGTACGGAAATACAACTCGGCTTATACGCGAGTTTCCGATTTTGGACAAAAAAACGTCCTAAAATTAGAGGGTAGGCTTATACACGGATCGGTTTATACGCGAGTATATACGGTATGCTAAGTACACTAGGGCGCTCAACCCGGCACACACTCTCACTAGTCTTCTCCCGGAAAAAAATCTGCGCTTTCTTTTCTTAGCTCGATTAAAATTTTATACACACATAAATTTTTAATCGAGCTAAGAAAAGAAGGAACAGCTTCTTTCCGAGAGAAGGCTAGTGAGTGGGTGTGCAGGGTTGAGCCCCCTAGTGCAATTAGCATGTTTGTTTGTTGTATCACAACATTTTTAGCCACAGTTTCGAAGATTTTTTTTTAAAAAAATGGGGTGGGGGGAGGGCTTAGCGTTTTTTTTTTACTTTTTTAAAGTTTTTTTTGGGGGTTATCAGTCCTTTTTTTCAACCCACCTTTTGAAGAATGTCACACCAATCACCATTTAAACTTTCTAAAATTTACTAATTGTTTTTCTTGACATTAGTTTAATCCGAGAGTTCAAGGAATAATTAATCACACGCGCTGTATTAAAAAATAGGATTAAATTAACACGTTCGCTTCCACTACCAACTACTGCGAGATATATCGTGAAGTATTAACGTGGAGATCAAGAAGGTCCCCCCCCCCCCTTTCCCTTTTCGTGGTTTTGTGACGTAACTCACTTTATCATCTAACTGAGCAAAGAATGTGGAACTGGTTGCTAGTTTTATGGCGTTATCTGTATCCTGGACATATTCAATAATGTAATGTTTCTATCTTTATTAGTAATTGTCCAAGTTAGATGAAAATGTATGCATCGAATAAAAGGATTTTCCATCTATCAGATAGTATATTTTTTACTTTGTAGAGCGTATTATTTAACGAAAATGTTAACTTTTATTAAGCCGATGTAAAACATAGGTTTCTTTGGCAACCGGAAAGTGGAAGGACTTCATATTTGGGTATTAATTGTCCGATGGTAAGAATTTTGGCTTGTAATGATTTAATTACTATTTTAGCTAATTAAACTTATAAATAAATTATATTATAAACTAAAAGTAACAAAAGGGTCTAGTAATTGCATAAAACTATCAGATAATCTATTAATCAAAAGAATCGGCTGAATATTGTAGTGTCTAGCTTGTTCAACAAATTCGGGCTTCATAATTTGAAAAATTGACAAATCGACTAACTTTACGCAAATTAAAAAACTTCGTATCTCCGTTAATTTTCAAGTAAAAAAAATATTCTTGTATTAAATTAAAGTTTGCACTGATGCGATTCTACCAATACTGTTTTTATTTTTTTACGAAATGTAGTTCGAGTTCTGGAATATGTTTTACGGACGCGGCTTAACATTAGGAGTTGTGCACAGTATATAAGCTTAACCCCGTCGGGCGTTCGTTTCTTGTTTTCTGCTTTGGCGAGGTGGTGTTATTTCTTCTTTTTTAGCTTAGTGTTGCGAACCCGACCGGGTCGCTTGATAACTATAAGCACTGGAGCGAGGATTCCCATTGAGTGACAATGTAATTTACCGTGCGGATGCATACAATTAGGAAGAAAGGTTGACGAAACATTCGTCCTTGGCTATGCGGGAGTTTCACGTGACGTCACATATATGTATAACAGTTTTTTCGGTGTCTTTTGTATTCTCGTTCTTGTAAATAAGTATGGAAAACATTAAATGTATAACATTTCATGTATTTTTGAAAGCCGGAATTGCTTTTTTAAATCTTAGCAAACCTATGCGAAAGGACTATTTTTTTTTTGTCTTCGCTTAAAACGGTGTAAAGTGGTTGGCGGCGCTTAGTCTCTCCGTTGCTTATAGTTATATTATTCTAGCTGTGATTACAATTGTACCTCGTCGTTGAAGTAAATTAAAATGTTTTTAAAAATATAAGGATGTGTCTTGTCGATTTAAAGTTTTTTGGAAAGTTTTAGAATTCTACGTTATTTTGAAAAGAATCCAGAGAAAATTTGTCTTTATTGAGTTTCGAATGCAGTTATGAACATATTTATATATTTTTCATAATTCGAAAATAATTACATATGTACATAGTGACTGTACATATACGCAATTGTGAATAATTTAGATTTTTCTGAATTAAAACGAAATATTTGAGCAATGTCGATGGAAACATTCGACTTAGAACTTTAGCGTTTTATGGTTGAAAGGAATGTTGGGGAAAATTTTCGATAAAAAAATGGTAAAGGATTTTTCTATTATACATTTTTTTATGCAATATTAAATTCACACACATATTTTTTATAAAAGACCTCTTTAGTCTATTACTGAAAACAAGATAGGGTAAGGTGGAGAAAAATGGGTTGTGGCCAAAAATGTTTTTTTAATTAAATGTTAAATTACACTTCGTTAGACTTAAGTTTTGATCTCGTTCTTTTTTAAAAAAAATTGCTTCGCTTAATGGAGTACATTTTAGCAAAAATTTACATTTCTGGGTGTTTTTAAAAATTTACATTTAATACATTTCAATGAAAAAAAAATTCTACTTTATTTAGTTTTTTCTCTCGAATTTTTGAAAAGTGGGAAAACTGGGTTTTCGAATTATTAATGCTAACGAATCGGAAATTTGTAACAATTCAATGATCATCAACAAAAGTGCAATTATTCTATGAAAATATTTTATTTCAAAGCGTATAAATAACCATAATTAACTGCAATCTATTTAATACAATTTTTTGTTAATATAATGAAGTTACATACTAGTGTTTTATTCAAATAAACTGTTAATAAAAAGAATATATTTCTATGAAAAAAATAAATGGTATATGATTGATCCATTAAAAGATAAACAATAGGTTTTAAATGAAATAAAAATTTGTCTGAGGAACAAATAAAAATAACGTAAATACAGCATATATTCCTGAATCAAAATTAACCGCAAATTATACTAGCAGGTGTTATTTTTCAAAGGAAATAAATTATAAAAATGTAGAGACTTTCAAAATGGCGAATTTAGTATTATAGCTTGCTTTTAGAATGGAAAAAAATCCGTTAATAATGTTAATTTTCGGTGCTAATCGAATGAAATTACCTTAGAAAAATAACTGTTACAAATATTAAAAAAAAACTAAGAATTAAATAAGAATATACTTCTCTGCTTCCTATAAATAAGTCAGCGTTTTTGTAAAACAATGTACTTTTATATATTGTTTTTTAAAGAGGAATTGAACTTGCGTCAAAAATAGTATTTTAACACCCATTTTACACAATTTACCCTATATAATATTTAAAAAATGTTTTGTTCTGTTTTTGAAAAAACAAAACAAAATTGATTTAAAATAGATAAATTTTTTCCCTCTTGAAATATTTATATTGTAGATATAAGAATAAGAATATACTTATCTGTTTCCTATAAATAAGTGAGCGTTTTTGTAAAACAATGTAATTTTATATATTTTTTTTTAAAGAGGAATTGAACTTGCGTCAAAAATAGTATTTTAACACCCATTTTACACAATTTACCCTATATAATATTTAAAAAATGTTTTGTTCTGTTTTTGAAAAAACAAAACAAAATTGATTTAAAATAGATGAATTTTTTTCCACTTGAAATATTTATATTGTAGCATTTATTCAATTTAAGGGTAGGAGTTAGTAAAGAAACTATCAAGTAGATGGCGACAGCATATTAGAATAAAGATTTTTTCTCCGTTTGAGAGAAAGAGAGAGTAGCGAGACGCGAACACGTGTATTTATTTTTTCTTCTGAAAATTATTGGCAGTTTTTCAAATGAAACCTTTTTTTACGTTACTTCACATTACTTTATATAATAAATTTTCTGCGTGACGGAAGCTTTGACCCCTACACGCTGCTGATGCTCCCCCCCCCCTCCACCCCCCCCCCGAGGCCTTCAATAATTTGAAAATTCGGCTCAGCTTATGCTTTTAAATAAATAAAAAAAACTATCATTAATTTTGAAAACTTTGTGCCTTTGTCTTCTCCTTCTCTGAATGATAACTGCTAACGGTTGCTTTGCGGCACCAGTCTAAAAAAAGGACACACAGTTCGTGAAAAGTTAAAATGTGAATTTAGTGTTGGAAATTTGTAGACTACAAATGACATTTAATACATTTATTTTTCTAATAAAGTATATCTTCTATTAAACTTCCCATTATTAATTTCTATTAAACTTCCTATTATTACTTTGTATTAAATTATATGCTACAATTAAATGTTTTTTTTTAATATTAGTATTATTACATCATTATTTTAATATTAGTAATATTTCTATTTTTGTTATATAACAAAAATAGAAATAATGTAATAATACTAATATGTTGTAATAATACTAAGTGTTTTTACATTATTCGATTTTTTTATATTAGTATTATTACATTATTTATATATTTTTTATATTAGTATTATTACATTATTTATATATTTTTTATATTAGTATTATTACATTATTTATATTTTTTTATATTAGTATTATTACATTATTTAGATTTTTTATATTAGTATTATTACATTATTTACGATTTTATTGAGGATCTATATGTTAAAATTTTTATATGCTCTAAAAAATCAATTTGAAAGCTGCAAATCACTGAACCCCTCCTTTTAAAGTTTGGAATTTTTCTCTTTAATGAAATCAATATATGTTTTTTTGTAAGGTAACAAGCCGCTCCAAAACGCATTCAAGAAAATTATTTATAAAAGTTGGGACGCCAAGGCCATACTTGTTGAGTCGCAGAAATTCATTGAACCGCCCCTCTCATTAAATAACATGTATTTGAAAAATTGTTCAGTAATCAAATGTAAACTTATGAACAGTATTACTTAAAGGAAAGTTTCATTCTGAATTTTTTTTTCTCATTCCAAAACCATGGAATATTTGCTTTTTCATATCACAGTTGAAAACAAGTAACTTTCTATACTCCGGGGACAACCTAAGTTGAACCTGAAGCGGAAGCTATGATATATATAAATATTCAATTGATGATTTAGGCTCAACTTAGGTTGTCCCAACTTAGGTTGACTATAGGTTTTTTAACGCTACGATTTAACACGACGTTTATCGGCAAAAATACGTTAGATCACAAGTGCAATTTCTGCTAAGCAAAGCATTTGAATTCCGTAGAATTTGAGAAGGAAATCAATCAATCAATCAATGTCGATTTACACAAGGATCGGTTTGGCATACTTGAACCCATGTTTCCACCACCTCATCCACCTTCTTTTCATACTTTTTATAACATAATATAGAATAAGCAGCTACTAAATATTACAAAAGTATTTTATTATTTTTTAAAACATGAAAGATGCAAAAATCCAGCTTATTATGTCCTTAAACTACGTAAGGGACCGATAAGGGCAAGTATTTGTAAGAAGGTTCTAAAAATGATTAAATTTGCTTTCTAAACAGGATACAATGCAATAAAACTCATAATATTTTTACTAGGATATTTGGTAAAACCCACTTAGTGGAATATAACGAGAAGTAATGAATGAATGTTCCCTATCATGTATAGTAAATAAGATAACCTTGGGCAATCTTAGCTCACAATCCATTCTTTAAACGCTTTCACTAAAGCTGCTCTTGAACATGTCACAAAATGGGGCGGTTTAATTGGCGAAGTTCACACCATGGCTCCGAGCATACCACATTCAAAGTTGGTCAAATCGTGTTTTTAACTCAATTCTATTCGTAGAAAAAAGGCTTCTAGTAACGTCGTGAGAAAACGCCTTTTCTTTTTTATACTTCTCCAGGCCTCTGGCAGAAACAGTGACGTTATAGCTTACTTACTTAAATACGGCTGGCGTGGCCACCCAGTGTATATACTCATTGGTGTACGAAAGGGGGGGGGGGGGCAGTGGCGGCCCGTGGTCTAAAACGTTAGTGCAGCCGAAATCATGTGAATCCCCCCTCTTATTTTCCACAACCCATACATGAACGGAAATTCTTAATTATTTACTACTCAAATCAAAGTTTCCTTTCAATTTTTACGAAATGATAACATGCGAAAGAAATAGAAAACACTTACTTATTTTTTGAAAATTAAAGCAATCCTCCTTTGTTTTAAACATGCGAATCGGTCAATTTTAATATTAACTTAAATAACAAAACAACAGCAGGGACAGTCCTGAAACAACAGCACACAGTAAATTTATCACGAAAACCATTTCCGTTTGGAGATATTCTCGTACGTTATCGTTTCACCCACCCATCCCAGCGTTTCATGGACGAGCCAAACAGCATATCGAATCTCAAGTGCAGCTAAAACAAGAAAATTCATTTCGACTGTACCTTCTCACAAATGCAGTGCATTAGCACGGGGAGGAATATCCATACAACATAGAGGTTGCCATGGCAACGATGCAGCCGATTTCGAATTTCGCTTTTTGGCTGCAGTTTTGATTGAATAGAGTTTTTTCCCCTCCTGAATTGTACATTACGGTAACAGGCTTGCTATTTATCGCAGATTTTGTTTACTACCGTAGAAATTTCATTTTCAATTCTAATCTTCATTTAAGAAAATTAGTAAAATATCTGAATTTAGTTTTAAAATACTGAATTTAGGTGCAGCCCGGCTGTACTTGCTGTAGTGGACGAGCCGACACTGGGACGGGGTTGAGGAGGATCAGAACCCCTCCCATTGGACAGTAAATAAAATTTGTGACCTTATATATGTAGTAAAATGTTTTTTAAAAAGAAAATTATGCTAAAGGCTTCTGTAATAAAATTCAGAATCCATATTGTTAGTTTTCAAAATAGTTTATTCTGCTTCAGTTGGGGATAGCGACAAAAATGCTGAAGACGCATAAACACGTCTTACATAAACATTGGTAAGGTTAGGAACACTATGTATACGTAGGACAGCCAAAGAGAGGTTTTCATCGCGAGAAATTTTTTCCTTCTTAATGATTTTAATGACCATATATGGATGTAAAACCAGGAGTTTGACAACATAACTTATACGTATGGAATGTACAAATGCGCGAGATTCACGCGCAGTTGAAAACTGAATATAAAATTATAAAATCCCTACTGGAAAAGAAGTGATTTAGAAATGAAGTCGTCGAAAGGAGCTGTGCGTATATTACATACATTTGATACTTTTTTTTTATTTATAACTAATAAAGGTGGGTGGGGTGTAATGACTCCCCCCCCCCCATAACCCCTCCTATTTTCTGCCTACGATACTGTATACATAGATTCCCTAAACATAGATAGATATGTATAAAATAAAAGATCACGCTTTACCTTTTTACCGTATAAATAAATAAAACATCCGAATCAGGGCCCTACTCAAAGGCAATGATAAATGAGGCAAGTTACCGAAGTAAGCCCCTTCGCCTATCTATGGCGAATAAATGTGATGGATCAGCTCAACAAGTCAACTGATACTCCAATTAGATAACGTAACCTCGTTTTTTTTTATATTGCGGTATTACCTCCCATCTAGTGCTCGTGCAGATGACTGAGGATATTGTTGTTAACAAAATGGCCTATATCACATACCTGTACTTAAACTGGACATCGCGTAAATTGACTCGTGGTTACTGAATATGAGCTGAGGGTTAGTGACCCAAAAACTACCCCTATTTAATAGACTTTACTAGTAGACTAATAGACTTTAGACTACTTTTACTACTAGACTAATAGACTTTAGACTACTTTTACTACTAGACTAATAGACTTTAGACTACTTTTACTACTAGACTAATAGACTTTAGATTACTTTTACTATTAGACTAATAGACTTTAGACTACTTTTATTACTAGACTAATAGACTTTAGACTACTTTTACTACTAGACTAATAGACTTTAGACTACTTTTACAACTAGACTAATAGACTTTAGACTACTTTTATTACTAGACTAATAGACTTTAGACTACTTTTACTACTAGACTAATAGACTTTAGACTACTTTTACTACTAGACTAATAGACTTTAGACTACTTTTACTACTAGACTAAGACTTTAGACTACTTTTACTACTAGACTAATAGACTTTAGACCACTTTTACTATTAGACTAATAGACTTTAGACTACTTTTACTACTAGACTAATAGACTTTAGACTACTTTTACTACTAGACTAATAGACTTTAGACTTCTTTTACTACTAGACTAATAGACTTTAGACTACTTTTACTACTAGACTAATAGACTTAACTTGGTTTGGTTTGGTTAAAGAACGTCGCATTATAGGTACACATTGGGCTATTGGCGACGATTTGGGGTCTATCTCGAAGGAAAGACCCGAGAACGATGCCTCGTTTTTTTTTTAAACCATGGTCAGAGGACGAAGACAACACCTGAGTTGGCACCCGACGCAACCTCAATAGTCGTCAGGACGGACATTGGACACCGATCAGATTGATCGTGCATCATTCCCGTATACACCAGTCCCGTATAATTTGTTGGATGATCTGGACGGTTTGGTTTTTTTGTTTTTGTTAATTAACGTCGCACTAGAGCTGCACAGTGGGCTATTGGCGACGGTTCGGGGTCAATCTCTAAGGAAAGACCTGGGAACACATACACATTCACACACACATTCATGCACACATTCATACAGGATTATCTGGACGACATTCGAGTATTTTTGCAGTGAAGCAGGCAACCCTAGGATCACAAGATCACTACTTTTTAGTTTTCCTTGTCAAGTCCATCGCACGGCTCGAACTAGCAATTCTCTGATTACCAGCTGAACCCACTAGTCTTAACATACCATTATTGCTTGTTAGTTTTTTTAAAACAATAATTTCGAAATATAACATATTACTTTATTACACAAGTAATCGTGGTCCAATGTCCGTCCGACGCAACCTCATTAGACGTCCGTGGCCGAGCGGTTAAAGGCCTCACCCGGGAATCCGAGGATTCCTGGTTCGATCCTAGGCGATGGACTTGACAAAGAAAAATAAAAAAGTAGTGATCTTGTGATCGGAGGGTTGCCAGCTTCGATACAAAATACTAGAAAAGTCTTCCAAAACATCCGCAAAAATTAACGGTGTGTATACGGGACTGGTGCACGATAAATCTGATCGGGGTCCAAAGTCCCGACGTCTGTTGAAGGCGTTGGGTGCTAGTTCAGGTGTTGTCCTCGTCATCTGACCATGGTTCTAATATAACGAGGTGCATGTATGAATGTGTGTGTGAATGTGTCTGTGTTCCCGGGTCTTTCCTTTTTTTTCGAGATCCTTTTTTTTCCCCGAACCGTCGTCAATAGACCACTGTGCAGCTCTAGTGCGACGTTGATTAACCAAACCAAACCAATCACTAGACGTCAGGACGGACATTGGACCCCGATCAGATTGATCGAGCACCAGTCCCGCATACACGCCAGTATAATTTGTTGGATGATCTGGACGACTTTCTGGTATTTTTGTAGATAAACTGGCAACCCTAAGATCACAAGATCACTACTTTTTACTTTTGCTTGTCAAGTCCATTGCACGAGCTCAAACTAGCAATCCTCTGATCACCAGCTGAACCCCTTTATCTACTGGACTGCCGGGACCCCTAGTCTTAAAATACCATTATTTCTTGTTAGTTTTTTAAACAATAATTTCAAAAAATAACATAGTACTTTATTGCACAAGTAAACGAAACAAAACATTAAAATACGTCAAATTTGTTGTTTATTTTTGAGGCCACACTTGAGCTCTCAAGTTTCAAAAACCAGATAGATCACTTTTGTCAAACATTTCCAGGTAAACCGAAATCTAATTAATTGCATTATTTATGAAAGAATTTTATCTTATTTTTTTATTACAAATTAGTATTAGATAGACGCAGGTCTTAACCACATTTTAACAATGTATAAGTATTACTTTGCGATATTTTTTTTCTTCCATAGGACATTGTTGTATCTATCTGGACTATTTATCTGGTTTTGCAACCAAGTACTAATCTATGGGATCTGTCTGATTTTGCAACCAAGCTATAGGATCTATCTGATTTTGCAACTGATTACTGTACTGAGATTGCTGCGCAGTAGCCTACACGCATATTAATCTATCTTTGAACAGATTTCTTTACTTATCTAATTATGCAACCAACTGCAAAACTTTGGATAAAACATAGTTTTGAAAACGAAGTAAAGGATCAAAGTTCTATGTTCCGACATTTCTGGGTTTTCCAGAAATCAAATCACGAATTTTGTCTTGGAGTATAAAAATTTTGTTAGAGTTAGTAAAAAACACAAGACGCTGCAAAAGGATATAAAAAAATTCCGGATATTCTGATTTGATATACTTTGTTTTCTTACAGAATTTCGATATATAGTTTATAAAATATACAACTTATTCTTATTTCAGTATGGGATCAAAATAAAATAAAATTTTCCTTGGAAATAGTAATAATAAAATATTTGTAATAAATTCGATGGAGACTGAAATAGGAGAAAGCATAGCATCTTTGAAAACCTTGAGTTGTATCTTTAAATAATAAATACAATATTAATTTTTTTGTAATAAATTTTTTCCTACTAATGTAAAATTTCAATAAAAAAAAATTCAGTTTTTTTAGACGGCTTTTTCTGAGAAATGCACTGATTACCATTTTTAAGTTTAACTTATTACAATAACGTTGTTTTCATTACTGTAAGAGTAATTTACTCAAAGAATTGGATGACTGAGTTATATGAACTGACCAAGCTCATTTTTTTAAGTTTTGAGTTATCAATATCTATTCTACACTACGGCTTGTCTTCATAGAGTAATGATACAAATAGAGGAATAAAAATGCTGATTTCCGTGTGTCCATCATTGAAACCACGTGATATGTGGAAATGCCAATTCATTCATGCGCCAATATATTACTTGGCAGGCCTTGGCGACTTTAAGAACTAAACGAGATCGAAGTATTGTAATATGGTTTTGTGTTTAATTTTATATTTAAATATCGTTTTTTTGAACGAGTGGCACAATTTAAGGGAGTTTAACAGATATATTAAAGATATTTTTCTTACTTTGTAGTTTTGAAATAATTGCATTACGTTTTTATGCAAAAATTTACCATAAGCGAAGTTCTTTCAATTGTTATTTTGTATACTTCAATAAGAAAATATGAACAATAAAACCTGAGAAATATAAAAGTTTCGCTTCTTCGAGTATTGAACACAAATAAAATATTTTCGTTTTGTTAATGAAGCGGAAATATTAAGCGCATATTGTTTGAAAATAAGTAAATACGTACATATATGTTAAGAAGTTGAATACAGACAGAACTCCTTATTACCAAAAGAGAAGAAAGTGCGCCAAATTTGGAACTCCTGCAGATGTCTGTACGCCAAATGTAATAACCACGGGATGTTGGTTTTTCTTTTCAATGTTGACACCGCGGCCTTACGAGAGTATGGTATTGAAGGCGCTCTCCATTTAATATTACAACTCTCTGCTTGTCCTCCTTTACAATGGCAAATATACCTTACGACTGAAAATAGTCATACACATTGTAATACAAACAGTATGAGAAACCCAAAACTTTGAGGTCTTTTCCTGAAACACTTTGTAGTCATCGATCTATTTATTATTCTGTAACTTACCATGTAATTGTAAAGTGAGGTTCAATGTTAATTGAGAATATAGAGGACTAGCATTCCCGTACGATAATTATCGCATAAAAAGTATGGGATTCGTTAGAGCCAAAAATAAAAACAATAACGGTCTGTTCATAGATGGCAGCATTATCAAAGGCTTGTTTAAAAGGGCTGTTAAAATTAATTATTTTAATCGTATTTTTAAAAAAAATAACGATATTTATGAGATGAAAGTTCGATTCGTCACTGTTCCAGGAAATTATCTTTCTTTTGATACATCATGTGTTAAGATCCATTGCGTCTAAGGGGCGCAAAAGGGATCTTACTACAGAAATAATATATATACTTTCATTCCCGTGCGGTAATTATTGTATGATTCCCCTTCTCCCCTCCGCACACACCACACACCCATTCGGGTGAAAGATATTAGCGAATCTTTTATGACCAAAAAAAATCAAAAAGTTTAACGGTTTATTCATAGATGGCAGCTTTATTAACGGTTTGTTAAAAAAACATTTAAATTAATTCTTTTAAACCTTAAAAAACCGTTGATATTTATGAGATTCGTCACTGATGGTCCACGAAATTATCTTTCTTTTGAGACCGCTCGTATTAATATTCGTTTGCGTCTAAGGGGAGTAAAAGGGATCTTTACTAGATAAGTAATATATATGATGATGAAACTATAAGTTCCGTTTTATTAAAATACAGTTTCTACTCTCAAATAAAACTTTCTAAACATGTTTTTTATTAAAAATAAATTTAAATAAATAGATAGTTGCAATCGCGCTAACGCTGTTTCGCGACTCATTTTTTCGTTACTCATGTTTTTCCCTACGGTCCCCTTCTCCCTGCATGCACCTTTTATCCGGAACTGATTTTACAGACGTTACAAGTCAAAAATAAAATCGAGTTTGTCCGCAAGCTTTAAATATTCCAAGAAAATTCCCTATTGCGTCACATTACACATTCGTATTATTATTATTGAACTCACATCATAAATCAAACCGAGATTTTTTTAAACTTTTCAATCTATTACCCACAATTTTTTATTATTATTCTATTTAAAAAAAAAAACGATCGCGTTACGTCGATAGATATTCCATTTTGACACAAAGGCATCAAGCGAAAGCAAAACAAACCACCGCGAAACAGAAACCCAACCGCGCATGCGCCCCTCTTTCCTGCCAAACCAAACGATACAACAAAACCTCGAGGTTAAATGGAAGTTTGCCACCGGATGGATCGGACGTGCGGCCGGCCCACACCGCGCCCCCTACCGACACGCTGTCTCGTTCTCTCGTCGGTATCGTCTGCACTTTCCCAGTTTTGTGTTCGAAAGTAATTTATGAGTGGCCGGATTTGCGCCGAAAAGAATGTGATCAGGTTACAGCGCGATTCGAATTTCGGAAGGATAGAATTTTATTAGGAAAGAAAGAGTTACTTTTCGAAAACAAGACACTGCTTCTACGAGATCGAATGTGGATTATTGTGAAAAGTGTTGTCAAGTTATATAGTGAGTTTCTATTGTGCCACTTGGATTACAAATACAATTTTTATTGAAATTGTAGTTTCTTCTATGACCAGTGTGTGAATATGAACTGTGGATAGTCAATTATGTTGATCGTTGGTTCTTGATCCTGTGTTGCGCAATATTGCAGCATAAAAAATACCACATAGTTGCAAGTTTATAATTTGGTGGACATCTTCGTAATTGTATGATTTTGTGCTATAAAACGCGTATTGGATACCATACATTTATCAAGTACAGTAACGTTCTCAACTAACATTGTTTCCGACTTGCTTCATAGATTTTTTTTTATATATATAAACTGTAATAAGAAATTGCAGCATCAACTGGATTTATAAATCGCATTGCCAAAGTCGAATATGTTATTTTAACTAATTAACATAGAGACATTTTGATCAGCATGATCTTAAACCCAGTTTCCAAGTTAAAACACTTGTTATAACTTAATATTTGTGATAGAATCTATCTTGCAACATATTGTAGCGGGTTATAATACCGAAAACAAAAAGTTTTGATCGTTATTTATTCGAAAAGTTTAACCTCTAAAAAAGTTGGAGGATAGTAGCATATTATCAAAACTTTATTTTAATGTTTTTTTAGGTCATTTACTTAACAACACGTCTACCAGATATAAATGTAAAATATATCCTAATTTATAATAAATAATTAAAGCAACCGACGATATAATAAATAGATGTCTACATCAATACAATTTACAATATAAACCAGATAAATAACACATTGGATATTGGATTATTGAATCCTTTAACTTAAAAAACTTAACCTAAGTCATTTTCCATCTATAAAAGCTCGAAGCTTTAAGTTTCATTGGTAAATAAACCCCAACAGGATACATACATGACACATGTGGAGGGACAGAGATCTTTTCATAACAGCTCACCCGACAACCTTCCCCATCAACTGGACTTCCTCTACAATGCCACCACCCCCATGAGCGACCAGAACATAGTCCGCGAGTGGCTCAAGTCCCTGGACCTCGAGTCGTACTATGAGAGCTTCGTGGACAACGGGTATGACGATCTGGAGATGTGCAAGCAGATCGGCGACCCGGACCTGGACGCGATCGGGGTGCGGACCCCCAATCACCGGCAGCTGATCAAGGGCGCCGTCAGGACCCTGCTGGAGAAGGGGGGGACGTCGGTCTACATCTCTCTGGAGGAGTGCGGACGCATGGGGGTGACTCAACACGACTCCTGTCAGGTAGGGAGGGGGGATTTGATGCCCCTTTTTTTGGTTTACTTTTTGTATGTGTGTAAAGTGGGGTGTTGGTATCTCTTCATCTTTGTTTCTGGTATGACCCATGGTCGTAGTCAAGGGGGGTACTAAG
The DNA here is from genome assembly GCA_963932185.1 of Troglohyphantes excavatus. Lineage (NCBI taxonomy): Eukaryota > Metazoa > Arthropoda > Arachnida > Araneae > Linyphiidae > Troglohyphantes > Troglohyphantes excavatus. Next base: position 26,869,059 of record OZ010668.1, on the reverse strand, counting down.
GATGTCCCCCCCCCCATTATAAATTCTAGGGTCTTTTTTAGTTTACCGATTCTTTTTTTTTGTTAAACAATTATTATTATTTTTTTTTTTAAAGTAGGGCGTTTTATGTATTAGGTTGGTTTGGTTAAATAACGACGCACTAGAACTGCGTAGTGGGCTATTGGCGAGGGTTTCGGGATCTATTTCAAAGGAAAAACACGATAAACGATGCCTCGCATGTTTGAACCATGGTCAGATGACGAGGACAACACCAGAGCTGGCACCCTCAATAGGCGTCAGGACATTAGACCCCGATCAGATTCATCGTGCACCAGTCCCGTACACACGCCAGTATAATTTGTTGGATGTTATGGACGACTTTCTAGTACTTTTGCAGCGAAGCTGCAACCCTCCGATCACAAGATCATTACTTTTTTACTTTTCTTTGTTAAGTCCATCGCACGGGCTAGAACTTTCAATCCTCTGATTACCAGCTGAACACCTTTATCCACACGCTCATATGGTGTTAGAACATCCACATTTTACAAACAAAAGTTTTGACGTACTATCCGGAAGATTCTGAAAAAGATTTCGACTCGTATAACAAAACTGTATCTTTATCCGTAAACATTCTACTTTGCAAATAAATTTATCTGACCTCCCCCACCTTTTTTTTTTAAAAAAATTTATAACAAAAAAAAAACGTAATTTATTGTATCACTATTAGTAAAATATAAGAGTTTCATTTACATATCCCAATTTTCTTGTGAAATTAACCCTTTGCGTTCGAAATGTAATTGTCAAGGTCCTCGCGCTGTATTATTTGGCTGTCACTCGGAATCCAACCGAGGACCTTCTGAATGCTACGCTGATACTCTACCAGTCAGGCGAAAGTGATCACTCGAGCCCATATTGGGTATGCTTAGTGACCCCCACGGTACCTCCCTCTCAGTGAGTCGGAGGGAGGAACGAATGATTGAGATGTCCGTGGTGTTATCACGTTCGCAGTGGTTGAAGTTGAAGTGGTTGATTCGACGTGGGGTCACAGGTGTTTGTCTGAAGGTTGTGTTGATTTGCAGTCCGAGAGTCACCAATACACTTTTTGGCTGTTACTCGGAATCGGACCCAGGACTTTCTGCATACTCTACCAGTCAGGCAAAAGTTATTACTCGAGCCCAAGTGGGAGTACCGGGTTTATAAAGTGACCCCCATAGTCATGCACCACTCGGTTTGATGCGTCAACTCGAGAGGTGAATCCCAGGCACCATTGTAAGAAATTCACCCAATTATGCGGAAAATCGTCTCTACCGCAAAGGGTTCTTTAAAGTCCCAATGTCTAGAACTGAAAAGTATGTTTAAATAAGAAAAAAAAACTTACTAACTTTTATGATCAATTGTGCGATTACATGTACACATAATTTATAATTCTTATTTTACAGAATCATTTTTAGCATTCAGGTCGAGAAATTAGACTCATTCCAATTTTGCCATGGAAATTAATTTCTTTAAAATATATGCCGACCCATGAGTGTTAAGTGCAATTTTCGAGAATTTGAGGTTACCTCACTTGAATCCTTAATTTTTAATCTCCAGAGTGATAACAAATAGTTGGACAATGGTTATTGGGGGAGTTTGGCTGTATCATCTTTACCAGTATTGGTATGACAAAACATTATTTTTGCCGAACCATACGTCGCTTATATTTTAAATAAGTCACTTATGTTTAGTATCAACAAAGTAATTAAAGCATAGCAACAAGCATGTTTGATTATGTGTAGTTAGCCACACAATGGCCATCGCCCAACAATTCGTGACCAGCCTGCATATTACACCTAATTGTTGTAGCGGGAAAACATTTATGCCAAAAACCTTAGAGGATTTTTGTTTCCTATTCCTTAACATTGCCCTACAAACTTTCAAATAGCTGACCTGGGAAATAAATGAATTGTTAATTACCACATCCGTACATTAAAGCACATACACATCGATATATTAATCAATTCCTTCTTTCAATTTTGTTGTAAATTCAACTTTAAAAAACGCATTACTTGAATTATACGTTCATTTCCAAACTACCCAAAACCATCAAATATTGACGACTAACAACAGGCTCAAGGCCCAGCATGGTTGGTCCAGCCTGTATCCCCAACTATCCCCCAATGAATATCTAACTTCTTAAAATCCTTTACTGCTGTACAATTAATAATATTCAGTGACAAGTTGTTCCGTTTGTCTATTACCCTATTATAGAAATAGTGTTTTCTCCCTTCCCGATTAGAATGGGATTTGTTTAATTTAAACCCATGGCCTCGCGTTCTATCACTCATATTAAAATATATACCATCCACATCCCCTTGTTTAATAAATTTGAACAGTTGAATCAAATCTCCTCTAACCCTTCTCTCTTCCAGAGTATACAAATTGAAATTTCTTAATCTATCTTCTTAATGATTCATGAAAACCTTTGGACCGTATTAGTAACACTGTGCTGCACTTTCTCTAACAAATGAATGGTTTTTTTAAGATATGCTGACCAAAACTGTACAGCATACTCAAGATGAGGCCTTACCAAACCTCTATACAATATCAAGATTATATCCTTAGATTTTGATGAAACACTTTTCCCTTGATGTACCCCAACGTTCTATTACCTTTCTTGCTAGCGCTACTGTACATTGATGACCCATTTTAAAATCCTCATCTACTAATTACCCCAGATCACTATTTTGGATTTTCGCCCCCTGTAAATGATAGGCAGCCGTTCTATTTTTCATACCCATGTGCGAAACTTAACATTTACTGATATTAAAAGAACACTTTTCTTGATGTACCCCAACATTCTATAAGCTTTCTTGCTAGCGCCACTGCTAGGGATCATCCATTTTAAAATCCCCATTTACTAATTACCCCAGATCTCTGACTATATCACTATTTTGGATTTTCGCCCCCTGTAAAAGATAGGCAACCTTTCTATTTTTGATACCCATGTGCAAAACTTGACATTAAAAGAACACTTTTCCTGATCTACCCCAACATTCTATTATTTTTCTTGGTAGCCACTTTACATTGAAGTAATAATATCTTATTAACTTTTACCTTTTACAATCCGCTTCTGTGTAGACTTTCTACAGATCTTTCTTCTTTTCAAGCATTGCTTAGTTACCGCCTCTCTTTTAATGCGAAAATGCCGAAAGTACAAAGGCAAGTAAGTGAACAATAAATTATCCGCTCTGATCTCTTTGAATAATTGATGCCGAGAGGGGGAGAAGGGGTGAGAGAGTTACGGTTGAAGTTCTTCTTGCTCTTTTTCACTTCCGTGTTTCCAATCAATACTTGTACCTATTTAATCAGCCCTTCTCGCCGCGATAAGCTCGAAATTAGGAGTTTGGTTTCTGTAATGAAGAAATACATGATTGAAATTAATCTGCTGGGTTGGTTAAGGGAATCTCATCGGAAATTAGAGTGGGCGGAATTTAGGTTCGTTAATCTTAAGGGACCATGTTCATAAATATCTTTTTGTTTAGCAATTTAACATTATAATTTTATGTCCTTAATTTTCGGTTTTTATATTTTATAAAACAAAAATATCTTATTATACATTTATATTTTTATAAATAAGTGGATTTTTTCTCTATCCATCAAAAAAATAATTTTCGAAATCGGACAATTTTTTTTTTCAAACGGTCCGATTAATTGAGAATTCCGTATAGTTAAATGCCGGATAAACGGATTTTTTTTTAAATTGCTCCCAAGTGAAACATCCCCTATGCAATAAAAAAAAATTGTGCAAATATCTGAGTTAGAACCGAAATCCTTCGCGAACATGCATAAAAAAATAAATACATAACAGTCGAATCTATAACCTCTCGACTTGGCGCACGATTTGGCGGTTTTAATTTGTAATTTCTGGCGATTTTATTTTGGAGTTTTGGTTGGCGCGCTGTTCAGTCGGTTAAAAAGAAAAATATATTTTTCTGTCCGTTTTTAATTAAAGTTTGGGAATGTGTATTTTCATGAAATTTTCAGTTTACAGATAATAGTTTATAGATTTAGTAGAGACGTGTAAGTTAATATCAATTTCTGTAACTATTCTGATGTAATTATAATGATAACTATATCGCGTATTCTTCATAGAAATCTTCAATCATTATGTTTATGGATTTATGTATTTTGAGTGGAGAAGGGCGTAGAAATACCGATGGAGATTTTAATTTGAGTGGATAACAAATTTATTTTCAATTTTTTAAAAAGTGTAACGGAAAAAGGAAGCGGATACAATGAGAGTTCTTTAAAAAATTCGTCATTGTAACAGCAAAAAAATTTCGCTAGTAAAAAAAAAGTAATTTTTCCCCCTATTAAACAGAATTTAATCTTGTATATAAAATTAAAAATCCCTAAAACGTGTGAGGATATCTATACAAGAAATGCTCAGTAACTACAAAACGTAGGACTTTAATATTTACAGATTAGTTAGTTTGAAAAATATGATTTTTAACTTGATAATTTTAAATTCTGTACGATGTTCCATTCGAATGTTATAATTTTTTTAGTGTATTCCATTAAAGTTTCATGAGGTGGAAAACAGTTAACTCTCTAGTGTATAGTGTAGCATACATGCTACAAAACTTTAAAATAATCGCTAGTTGCATCTATTGAGTGTTATGCTAACTATTATAGTAATTATAGTATTGTCTGATTCTTATAACCGCCGCTTGGTCCCGTATCTTTTTAAAATGATTGTGATGAAGGCAATCAGTTGCTTCGAGGTCTGTTGTTCTAAAACTGGCTCGTAAAAAAGTTTTCGTAGATTGTTTTATTACTTATATAAGTGTAATATGTCTCTACTAAAATCCTAGCTAATACAAGAACTGTGTAGATTGTATTTAACTATATTTTCATACTTTTTGAAAATTATTTTAGTAATTACACATGATTTTGCATATATTGTACATAACGGTTTTAAATTATTATTTAATTAAATAAACACTTGGTTCTTTTGTATATTTTTTTAGCTGTCCTGGGGCAAAAAGAAAACGAAAAAATTATGCACTAGAGTGTCAGTCTAATTCAACGAAAATAATCAAATCTAACATACAAAATCACTGACAATACTACATACTATAAAACGTAACTTTTTAAAGTTTGCAGAGTACTTTAATTGAAAAATAGAAATTTAAAGTGACAATTTTCAATTCTGTACAATGTTCATTAATGTATTATAACTATTTAAATGTATCTGATTGACTTAACAAGAATGAAAATATCGTTTGCAATTTAAAAAAACTTTCTTTACGTTATAAAATATTATGTATAAGGTATATTCATACCTTTCTGACCTGTTGAGTAAATGTCAAAATTTTAACATTTTTTCTCTTCAAATAGTGTAACCCTTAAATTTTATATGTAGTACAGGGATCGAAATTAACTTTTCAAAGTAGGTGCACCAGTGAACCAAAGTTTTAAACTTAGGTGCAATGAATATTATTTGGGTGCGGAAAAAATTCACACAGAAAATACCGGATCGCGAAACCAGATCGGCGCGGTTTAATTCGAATCCATCTTTTCATATTAGGCAACTTACATTTTAATTCTTAAAGAAAGAGTCACATAAGCCAACCCTCTCTTGACATTTGATAAAATTTTTACTTACATTTATCGGGTTATACACGAATATATACATTATCCGTAGTTTTTAATAAGGTATCGGTAACTCCGTCGTTTGGTATCACAATCCACATAAACTACGGATAATCCGTAGTATTGGCAGGTTACAAGGGATTACTGGTAAAATCTGACTATGGTTTCGTTATCTAGTGCGTGTGCGCTGTGAAAACCTGGTTTTTAGGTTGTTATTGGTCAAATGATTTACAGGCGAATTCCGATTTCTTTATTAGAAAAATAGCGCATATTCTGGCAAACCAGATTCTTAAAAAATTGAGTACTTGGGACTGGCAAATAACATTTCATAAAAGTTAGGTGCACTGTGTACCCGCTAATTTAGAACCCTGAAGTAGTAAATACTTCAACAAAGAATATTTTTATGAATTTAAAGTTCAATCCTGGAAAAAATAGGAACCCCGTAGTATTGAACGACAGCTTTCATATGACCTTATATTGTTATTTATTACACAAAAGCAACATTCAATATTTTAATGAAGAATATATCGAATTAAAATTCTGTAAGCCATGGAATCATCATAATTCAGCTAAATCTATGGTAACGAACGCAAGTTAATTTTCATTTCAAATACAATTTCATAACAAACTAAATTCCTTGCCTACACGGCCACGCGAATTCACTTGACCGTAAATTGCAATCTCATATAGCTTGCGACAATGGACTTAAATATACCACATGCCAGGTCATTCATGTAACCGGCCATCCATGCATTCTGTCATTTTCGCTTCGTTTCCATGACAATTCTGTGTGTGGGTGTTGGGGGGGGGGGGGGGGGGAAGGCGTATACGAACTGCGTGTTCTAAATGACGGACTTTCTGGAAGTCCATTCCGCTGTATGCTAATGGCTGCGGACACCATCCAGTATTGTGATTGTGCAATTTCCACTCCAAGATTCAAAAGGAGCTCGGCATTTGGCTATTGACTATTTAATCAGGGGAAATTTGGAATATGGCATTTGTTGTTATATTTATACGAATAATGTCTACTGTACGAATTTTTTTAATTTTACATATTTTAGGGGACTTTAGAATACTATATCAGCTATTTTATTTTACGATTCGTTAGTTATTTAACTGTTATACAACCAACTTAAATAATTTCTTTTTGTTCTTATATTGAATATATATGTATTTTAATTTCAATCAAAAGCTTGTAAAGCAAAACATGCATTTACTCATGGATATACTCATATTGTTAACTCATGATGTTTACTCATATTGTTAACATACGTATACGAACAGCTTGTTCTAAATTACAGTCTTTCTGGAAGTCCATTCCGCTGTGTGCTAATGGCTGCAGTCACCATCCTGTATTGTGATTGTACAATTTCCACTCCAAGATTCAAAAGCAGCTCGGCATTTGGCTATTGACTATTTAATCAGGGGAAATTTGGAATATGGCATTTGTTGTTATATTTATACGAATAATGTCTACTGTACTAAGAATTTTAATTTTACATATTTCAGGTGTCTTTGGAATACAATATCAGCTATTTTATTTTACGATTCGTTACTTAGTTAACTGTTATACAACCAACTTAAATAAATTATTTTTCTTCTTATACTAAATCGAACTTTTATTCTCATATATTGAATATATACATATATTAATTTCAATCAAAGCTTGTAAAGCAAAACATGCATTTACTCATGGATATACTGATATTGTTAACTCGTGTTGTTTACTCATATTGTTAACATACGTATACGAACTGCGTGTTCTAAATGACAGACTTTCTGGAAGTCCATTCCGCTGTGTGCTAATGGCTGCGGACACCATCCTGTATTGTGCAATTTCAAAAGGAACTTGGCATTTGGCTATTGACTATTTAATCAGTTGGATTTTAGTATTATATATGGCATTTGTTGATATATTTATACGAATAATGGCTACCGTAAGAAGTATTTTAATGTTGCATATTTTAGGTGTCTTTGGAATGCAATATCAGCTATTTTATTTTACGATTCGTTACTTATTTAAATGTTATACAACCAACTTAAATAATTTCTTTTTGTTCTTATAGTAAATGGAATTCCTATTCTCATATATATATATATGCCAAAGACACACAACCTCTTTCTTTAATTATTATAGATAAGCTATTACTGCCATCTAATTTTACTACCCTAATAAAAATATTGTTTATATTGCAACGTTATTAGAGGCCATACAATTATATTCTAGGACCCGAGTATCATTTCGATTTTTTGAAGCAGCATCCCACCATCCACCCCGCAATAGCCTTCCCATTCCAAGCAGAAAGAAAACAACCCAACCCTTTCTCCAAATCCTGTTAAAACGACGCTTGACCAAAGAGTGGGTTCCCCCGGGGCATCTCTCTCTCTCTCTCTCTCTCTCTCTGTAACAGGTGTTTAATGGCTGAGAATCGCTTCCTCGTCGTCGTATCCAATTTCGATCGCCAATTGCCTCTGACCCCCGTGCCCTTCTCCTACCTGTTCGCCTGCCGCGGAATGTCCGCACTGACCTTGTTCTAGCCTTGGAAGAGAAAGAGTTTCGCACCCTTGTGTACGATGGGAAAGTCGTGCACTGCCATCAAGGATGTTGGAACTGTTGACGATTTGGAGTGGAGATTTGGGGATTTTTGTAGAAGAGATTCAGACATACGAGTCGCCCGATTCTGAAACTTCTGGATCTTCACATATTTTGAATCCCATTTCTTTTTCGTGGTTAAATTTTATTTTTATTCTCGGAACAAATCAAAGTACTCGGAGATCGGATATTAACTTACGGCAGTGTTCACTCTAGGCGTTTTTTGAAGGGCGGCCCGCCCTGCCCGCCTTTTTTTACTCTCGATTGCGCCCTCGTGCCCCTTTTTCAAAAATGCCGCCCTCTTTTGAAAAAATTCCGCCCTTCTTGCCCTTTTCAGTCACGGCACAAGCGTCAGTGCTTCCCTAGCTGTCTTTTAAAAAGGTACCAATTAAAAAAAAATTGTGTGTAAGTTGCAATTAAGTTAATTGTGACAGTAGAAAAACAAACTCCTTTTTAACTACGCGTGTTATGAAATCACGATGATTCCGCGGTAATTTCGAGCACGGGGCACTATTGGTTGACTGTGCTTGCATATGAAATGCTAATTTTTGTTTCTGTGGTTTTTTAAAGAGAAGATGGTAAGTTTAGGCATTTTATTACCAAATTTTGGATTTAAGTAGCATTTTTATCAGTTTTGTAAGGGGTCTGATTAGGGCTACTTACAGATTTGGTTTTTAGGGAAAACATTCAGTTTAAATGTCAAATTTTAGATTTTAAGGTAATATCTTTATAAAGAATCATCAATTTTCTTCGGGTCTTTCCTGCGCAATGTCAATCATTAAATCAGAACTTTTTTTTTGTTTGGTCACGAGTCCTATGTGTGGCCATGCCCACCCCATTATTTTTTTTTTTAAAAGTGCCCTTTTAAAAACAAGAAGTGCCCTTTTACTGCCAACTTCGCCCTGCCCCTTTTTATTTCTAGAGTGAACACTGCTTACGGTGTGTCGACCAGAGGTCCTTACACCTTCGTCGAATTAAGTCTGATAGAATAATTTAGTGAGTTTAGGTATTTAACTTTTAAGTTACTAATTTAATTGATGGGGGGAGGGGGCCTTAAGGCTAAGCGTGAACTCGTTGTAATATTGACCTGAAAAAGAACTACAGGATTAGGTGTGTGTTGGAATTAATTGGAGACAACAATTTTTGCTACATATTTTATTATTATAAGATGCACAACAAATGGGACGTTTACAAAACCTGGCTACTTGCTAAAGAGCAGCTGTCGGATCAAAGTATTCTGTTAAAAAAACTACTTATGTATGAGTACCAGAACCTACTGGTTTTTCTTTGAGTACAATTGCATCTTAAATGAGCGATGACGTACTCAAATTTAAGTAACCGTACTTTCTAAAAAATGTGTAGTGGGATTTAATATTGCTAATCTCAGCTTCTGTTCTAGCCACCTTAACACAGCGACCTGACAAACTTAGAATAGTTCTTCAGATGTTGGATTTCCACATTATTTGATGTCGATTGCTGGAATGGGAACTGGGTTATTACAACTCAATTATCTTACTTTCCATTCGTTTGACAAACCTTTTAAACATTTCTTTTGTTTATATCTTTTTCAAGTCGCCCAGGTACTAACACAAACAAATGTTTTTTTTCAAGACTACAATCTTCTTAACGCTGCAGCAGACTTTTATATCTATAACCTGTATATAAGTTAATATTGAATACTTGTATATAAGTTAATATTGTATTCTTGTATATAAGTTAATTTTTAAAAATAAGAAACATTACATAGAATATTTATTAAAGTTATACGTTGTAAATTACGCAAAAGGTACGTCTTTAAAATACTTTTTGGAATAAAGTATTCTAGTTTTAAAATAACCTTGTCACAAATGGACTGAAATAGTTAAGACCAAAGTGTAGTATATTAAAGAAATTTGTATTCATAATACAAAATATAAAAATATCGATTCAATTGGAACAAATGGAAATAAAATAATGCATTCCGAGTAACATTTCAAATGTTTTGTTTTAAGCTATTATTCTATGAAAAAGTAAAATACAAAGCGAGTTCAAAATTTCATGCAATCACGTGAGCTGTTGAGATTCATTTTAAGTTGTAAAGGAACCCATGGATTATGGAACTGTTATGCTCTTTCCAATAACTTTAAACTGTGTGCAACTAATTCTTCAACAATAAGAATCACGCAGAGACATATCGATCGTTTGAATCGAAAATAAACTTCTACTTCCACTAGTGCTAATTGTGACGTGGCACTCTTCCATTTGTTAAATGATGCGAAAGCGGAACAAAAACCGATAAGATTGGAAATGCTCATAGAAACATTCCGTCTCCGCAAATTCGTGCTGTAATTGGAAATCTATTGCAAAAATAAAGATGCAAGTAATACTCAATCGATTTAATGAATCCATAAATCTTAGAAAATTCTCGCAATTATGTTCTATTTTCTAGGAGTGGAATTCGAAGATTACACTTCAGAATTCGCATCGTAAAGTTTATTTTAAATTTTATTGATACAATAAAGTATGCTTTTGAAGATTTAAAATCTTTATGCTTTTAGTTGTTAAGACTATATTTAAAAATGAGATAATTTACTTTATCCCATTGAGACGTCATCTGACCACGGTTCTAAAATACCGAGATGCCTGTATGAATGTGTGTGTGAATGTGTATGTGTTCCCGGGTCTTTCCTTCGAGATTGACCCTGAACCGTCGCCAATAGCCCACTGTGCAGCTCTAGTGCGACGTTAATTAACCAAAACCAAACTTATCCCATTGAGCTAAACTGAAAACTGGAGAGTAGACTAAGCGGGCACGACCACTTTACACCCTTTTGAGCCAAGGTAGAAAAATATAAACTTTTCGCATAGTGTCTGACATAGGATGAAGTGCAGATATCCTTGTTTTAAAATCCCTTTTCTGGCTATTAAAAAGACATTAAGTTATTAAATGTTATCCATTTAATATTTTGACATACTTGCTTTCTTAATTACAAGAAGAAGAACATATATTAATCAATCAAATATTCAAGACTGACACGAGTAACTTTGCAAAGACTAAGGTTTGTTTTATCCAGTGGCGGCGATTGGGTGGTAAAAGTGGGGGGGCAAGATCAAGACGAAACAAGCGGGGGGGGGGGGGAGTATTAAAAATTTTGACCGCCAAAACAATAAATATTGCATATTTATATATTTACTTTCTATTTTGAGTTATTTGAAGGAAAGGATACTAGCTTAAAATAAGTGCGAGACGCCCAGGTCGATTATTAACTCATTACCGATTATTTCCCAATTTTTTTGGAAGAGTGCAGGCACGTAGGTATAGATTTCATGGGAGTTCAGTGACTCAGCAACGAATTTCTTTAGGCATCTGGCATATATCCCCCTCACCTAGAGGGGGAATCCTTAACCCCACAAAAATCTACAATCATCTCTCCCAACCCACCACCACTTTTTTTTCTTAAAAAATTATTAATTTTCGTTCAAGTAAACAGGAATACGTTGGCAGATAAACAACATAATCAGTTATCATTGTCATTAATTATATTTAAAAATTGTCAATAACTATTTTTAAAATTAATAAATCACTCCCTAATTATGAAATAAATTTAAAGAACAAATTTAAAGTTTGAGATTCCTTGTAATATCTGTTTGGTAACGATAAAGAAATTTCCCAACTTAACGATTCAAAATTTCCGGCTTAACGCCGCCGGATGCCCAGCTCAGGTGTTGTTCTCGTTATCTGACCATTGTTCAAAAATATGAAGCATTGTTCCCGGGTTTTTCCTTCGAGATGGGCCCCGAAACCAAATCGTCGGCAAAGCTCAATATGCAGCTCTAGTGCGACGTAATTTAACCAAATCAAACTTAACGATCGAAATTCCCAACTCAACAGCGCTAAAAATTCCCAGTTCCAGCTTATCGACATTTTCAATTTTTTTATAAATTAGGTAATATTAAACAGTTCTCTCAAAAGTATTGGTTTATTGCACGCATGTTACAATGCAGTGTCCGTCTGATATAAATTTAATCTTACAAGTTGGATAATTTATAATCTTCCCTATCATTTGCTAATAATATAAATTTTCTTTGGGCATACATTTTTCCAACTCGGGTTTGTAAAAATCTAAACCAAAATCATACTAATATCACAAGATCTCATTGTCGAATTATTATTACTATTATTTTTAAATGGATATTTTGGGAAAATCAAAAACATCTCATCCGTGTATGAATAAATCAATCTTTAAACAAAAGTTTTTTAAATATATCTAATCACGGTTAAATTAAACTGTACCCTCGTTACGCATTTGATGAAGTGCAATAATAGTCGAAATTTACGAATATCAATGATTACTGAAAATCGAACTAATTTTCCAATAATAATTTGAAATTAAATTATAAATTGAACAATTAATGCTAAATTAAATTGAAGTACAATCGCATAATATGAATGATGTAAAAGATTTCGAAATATGATATATAAATTTTACAAATCAAGATAATGGTATCTTTAAACGTATACTTGCGCGATTTTGAAAATTCCGTGGCGTAGATTGCAAACAGACAAGCTTTCTTGAATGGAAACGGTAGTGCTTGTGTTACTGCTGTCATGTTCAACTTCACATTTGTTCTTTTTATTAAAGTAATTTAAAACTGAATTTTGCACAATTCGCTTCATTTTGCTAAAAAGCAGAGCAGACGAAGATCAAAACAAAGACATTAATGGCAAACTCATGACAACCCCTACCCACCTATCTACAGGCCTATAGATTACGCAATTGTTCGGCGCCAATATTACACAATAAACATCTCCTTTAACGCATTTTATTAAGACCGAATACTATTTTAATGTATCAGATAGACAGACATAAATAAAAGCACGGGATTTGATCTATTTTTTTTAATTGAAGGTCAAACAGTAGCATTTTCTATGTAAAGATATGCTATTTCTTTTTCCGAAAAAAAACCAGAATGAATAAATGTGAGGCGCCAATCAATGAATTACGAGCTGTCTGTCTGGAAATCTGAAAACGACGCTGCTCAATTTAGATAAAGAATTTATTTTAGTTTTAAAATGTGGAATTTTTCTTAAAGAATAACGATACCACAATCGTTCAAATTTTTTTTTTCACTTGACTTTCAATGAAACTCCTGACCCCCCCCCCCCTTTTCCTTAATGCCTGTGGTGGTGGGAGGATTGGCTTCAAAAATTGTCCTTGGTTAGGCAATGCCGTAAAACAATTGACTTGTTATTTAGTTTTAAAATGTGCAATATTAAAAAAGTGCGGGGGCAACATCCGAAAAAAGTGCGGGGGCAACCGCCCCCCCTTGCCCCCCCGAATCGCCGCCACTGGTTTTATCAACCGTACGCCTGTGCGCCACGGTAAATTGGAGTCATCACTCCGAGTTTGTATTTAGCTCAGTGCTTTATCCATATAAAATCATCAATCAGAAAAAAAGCACTTGTTACGTATATCGTCTGCTATATTTTTTTTTTACTATTTCCATTTTTTGTCATATTTCTTTTAAATATCGACACTAGCTTGTGCATACTGTGCACATGATTATATTAAGTATACAATTATAATAACCATACTTGAAATTAAAAGTATTCTAATATAGATTTAAAAGAAACACATTTGTATATAAATGTTTGTTATTTTTCCGGACTTCTACTTGTTCATTTATTACGCTGTTTTAGTTATATAATTTACTAACTAGTAAAATTTTGTAGTGTTTTTTTTAGTTCTGTTAATGAATAATTTTCTATCGTATGTTATCCCAATTTTTTCATGCTTATATTTAAATCTCTTTGCACTGGGATAAATACAAACTGGAGAGTAGATTAAGATCGCACTTGTTTTCCTGTTGGCACAAAAGAACAAGGTGGTAAAATACAGTTTCGGAAACATTTGTACTTTAAAAATAACTTATAGGAAATTAAAGATAAATCTATTCCCCCCCACCCCCCCCATGGGAGTCTTCTCTCCAGTTCTCTTATAGCTCAGTTGTCTGATGTTGTGAGGATTGTATCGTTTAAATCTTGTATTTTAATTTTTATCCTACTCCAGAGTAATATAGACTTGAAACTTTTGCACTAATAAATTCAAAGATATTTTGTATCTGTGATTATTCTCTTTGATTTAACTTTGATTGAGATAGTTTATTTAATTAGTTTTATAGTTAACAGCAATAAAATGTTATGCATAATTTCACACCACCTTACGTAAATTCAACAAAAGTATGAAAATAATAGTAATGATGTATGTAACAAATGTTTCAAAGAAATGATAAAGTTATAGAAGAATAGGTATATCAGTTTCATTTTCCTACAACAGCTATTCAAAAATCTATATTTTATACATTCTAAAATCTTTTGTTATCTAAGGATAACTAACATGTATATCCCCTCGTGTATCGGATATTTTTTCCGCAATACTTATAATTTAGAAGTTCATAAAATTCTACTTTAAAATATTTGTTTTTAAATTTAACATAACTTGGTAACCCAAAAATTATTTCTATAATTTGAGATAAAAATAAATATTTTTTTGATTGTTAGATGTAAATTATTCAGAAGAGAACATTCATAAGAAAAAAATAGTGAAATGACTTCAACCTTTTTCAAAAAGTTAATTTAAAAAAAATATTTTTCGAAGATTTAAGGCTTTCTTCAAAACGCTTCTTCTTATTCAGATTATATATTTTTTTCATCGAATTCTTTTGTAAACGGTGTTAATTTATTCTTAATAATTTTAGCTATTACAATTTGTATAAGTATTTTAATTTAGAAGGAAAAAAATAATAAGTGAAAACCTTGTCATATTTTCCCCCAAAACACTAATTCTTAAAAATTTAAATGTTTAAAACCAATTGTTTTTAATATTTTCGAATTTCATCCCCTTATTATATTTAATATACTTTTATGTTCATGTAGCAATTTTTCTAAAGAAATTTTAAACAATTTAATATTAAAAAGAATGTTTTGTAAATATAAATTAAACTCTTCTGGAATGAAAACAAATGTACAAATTCGATACTTTTCTCATCCCTCAGAAGTGGGGTTAGTGGATAACTTATCCAATATACTTAACAATGACATTGTTACTCAAAAATAAGTAACATGTACTCATTTTTGATTACATTCGATGCTTTTTCATAGCTCCGAATACATAAGTTTCATTTTTGAAAAAGACATGTACTCAAAAATGAGTAAAAATTTAATAAAAAAAGAGCAGTCGCTTGCCTACATAGGCTGCTTTTATAAACAACTTTCAATAAATATCAACTATTACAACCAATGCTTACCGGGAATCCATCTCATATCCTCAGGTACCGCTGTTCAGTTCGTTGTACTACCAGGACGACGTGAATAAGTTATAAACAGAATAAATATTGAAAAGGTGTGCCAGAAGAAGGGGAAGTAAGATAATTGAATTCCAATAACTCAGTATCCATTTAAGTAATCGATATCCAATAATGTGGAAAACCATCTTCTGAACAATTATTCTAAGTTTACCAGATCGCTTTGTTAAGATGGCTTGAACAGAATCTGAGATTATAAATATTAAATCATACTGCTCATTTTTCAAAAAGTACGCTTACTTAAATTTAAGTACCTCATCGCTCATTTACGATGTAATTGTACTCAAAGAAAACCGAGTGTAGCAATGTATGTTCGGTACTCATTTATTTTTTTTACAGTGTATTTATGTGTTTTACTCTTCGAGCATGGATCCCTCATAGTAGAGCAAATGATATCCCGATGTTTGCATCGGGATATCATCTCGCTGACATCAAAGTGAGGTCAACATGTATCGCTACAAACACGTGACTAATGACGTCCTTTCATTCATAAAATTTCACTGTTACACATTTCCCAAATCATCAGCCAATCACGAGTACTTTTTAATTCATAATTTTGAAAAGAAGTCACGTGTTTGTAGCGATTTGGTCTGAGATGTTTGCCTCACGATTATGACGTCATATTCTCTCTACTACTGGCCATTCATGCTCGAAGGTTTTACTAGAAACATTATGAATTTTCAAATATACGTCGACGTACGTAGTTTATATCGCCTCAGCTCTAAAATCTATATTTGATAAAAAACATTCCGAATTTTTGCGCATGTTTCCTGGCTGATTACGCTTACATCAAAAAATCCCATGTCTTATTTTCTCAAGTGTATGTTCTCAGTTCGTAACAAGATCATCCGTCGCAAAGTAATATACAAGTTCACCAGGTAAGGGTCGGGGATTCCTCACTCTTCTTCTTTACGGCACATTTCACGGTGTTATTTTTACACGATTCTCTTAGTCAAAGGCGCCGGTTTAACGTCCCCCCTTCAAGTTATTTCGGAAAGAACTTCATAATTGTCACTTCATCATGACGAAATGCTCTGTTAGCTGGTATGCGAATGGGTCGGCTTCATTGTTGGGTTGTCACCGGAAAAGAGGCTTGTTTAAAGATGACTGTTATATGGATTCCGTTTATTGGAGTTTATTAAATGTTATTGTGATTATCATTAGACGCCTAGAAATGTTTCTGAAATTTAATTTTATTGGTTTTGTTAAAAAAATAGGGTATTGTTATTTTATATTTATAGGTTTGGTTTGGTTAATTAACGTCGCACTAGAGTTGCACAGTGGGCTATTGGCGACGGTTCGGGGTCTATCTCGAAGGAAAGACCCGGGAACACATACACATTCACACACACATTCATACATGCACCTCGTTATTTTATCCGAACCATGGTCAGATGACGAGGAAACACCTGAACTGGCACCCAACGCCTTCAATAGACGTCGGGACTTTGGACCCCGATTATATTTATCGTGCACCAATCCTGTATACACGCCGTTATTTTTTGCGGATGTTCTGGACGACTTTTCTAGTATTTTGTAGCAAAGCTGGTAACCCTCCGATCACAAGATCACTACTTTTTTACTTTTCTTTGTCAAGTCCATCGCCTAGGATCGAACCAGGAATCTTCAGATTCCCAGCTGAAGCATTTAACCACTCGGCCAAGGAGGCACTTTATTTTCATAGGAGGATTGCTATGAATGGAATTGATCTCGTTATTGATTTGTTTTTGAATTTTTTGCGTAAGTTCCTGTCCGGTTTTTATAACACAGGGCAGTCTCAAATCGCTGGGCAATGTTTATTGTTAGGCTACATCACATGTAGCTGTATTAGTATAATAAAATATTATTTTTATCCAACTACTTTGCTTATATTTTAAACAAGTCGCTTAACCAAACAAAGTAAAGCATAACGAAATAAAAGTACAGCAACACTCTGAGTATCCAGATCAATTGGGACCAGATCCCATCTGGATAATCGAATATCCGGATAATTTAATTTCCGGATAATTGAATATTCGGATAATCGAATATCCGGATAATTGAGTAATCCCTGATAAAAGTTTATTTCCTTAGTAAAAAACGGATTTTGTAGTTGTATATATAATGTAATTTAATGTATATTAAAAACAATATATTTCATTGATAAGAAACTTTTTAAATGTGGGTTTTGCTGATTTAATTTTCTCAAAGCTATCCGAATCCGGATATTTGGCGATTCGCTTTGTTTAATCCGAATAACTGGAGTTCGGATAATCGGAGCTCTACTGTAGTACTAGTTAAAACATAACACGTCGAAGTTTTTTACATGTATTTAAACAGCCAAACAAAGACCGTTACATTTTGTTAATAAATAATTAGGATTTGCAAAAATTTCGTTACTATATTAATTCAATAGATTTAAAATTGATTGTGTGGTAGCTTTATCAGTTGTTTAGTCGGTTCTTCGAAATAATCTAATTCTTTTAGAATTATTTTGAATTCAGAAACCTTGTTGGTCCTGTTGTGTGTTGTCAAAATTTTTATTTTGAATGTTTTTTTAATTTGAATATCTTGTCTTTGTAAGATAAAGGAACGTTTTTTTTTTTTTTAAAGTTATAGCGGAATTTGGAAACTAATGCTACTATTCTGTAATCCTAAAAATGTATATTTTTATTATAAATTTAAAATTCAAATTGGGCAAATATTTAACAATCTATGTAATAATATCTTACTAAAATACATTTTTCTCTTAAATATGTTTTTTTTGCATTAGTTGACATAACTTATAAATTCACAAAAATTTATAGAGTTTGTTGACTAAACAATATTATTTTTATTGACTATTGGCTTTTATTCACTTACAAACTAGTTTAAAACTTTTCGTCTATATT
Organism: Troglohyphantes excavatus; assembly: GCA_963932185.1. Classification (NCBI taxonomy): domain Eukaryota; kingdom Metazoa; phylum Arthropoda; class Arachnida; order Araneae; family Linyphiidae; genus Troglohyphantes; species Troglohyphantes excavatus. The sequence goes on along the minus strand of OZ010668.1, from coordinate 26,850,636 downwards.
ATCATTGCCCTTTAGCACTATTTAAAAAACACTTGAAAAAATATCGTACTTTTGTAAGCTTTAAAAAAAATGATTTAGATGAAATATATTACAACTGCATTTGTTTTCTTAAATGTTCACTATAATCAAAAATGTTTCAACAAGCTTCGAAAAGGTTATTAAATTTGATGTACACTTCCGTTTTACTTAAGCAAATATTTTTATACTTATGATTAATTTGGGAGCATCTGTTCGATTTGCGCTATAATTTAATTGTTTAATTTAATATTCAAATATTTGTTATGTGATTTTTTAAAAATATTTTGTTAAAAATATTTCAGTTATAAAAGTTATTCTTAAAAATATTTACAATAAATCCAGATTTTAAAAAAAAAGTTATTCTTGATGCGTTTGTTATTATTTAAATAACGATTTTTTACTTTAACTTCTTGGAGTATATAAAAAGTTACACATTTATCTATCCTTTGAAATGTATAATTTAAGATATTAGGTGTAAAACAATACTTTTATAAAATGTAAGTTACTATAACAAACATTCCATTTCTTAGTACTCAACTATATATTTCTTATTCTTCATTATTAAATGACTATTCTTAATTGAATATTTTAAGTTTGGTTTAAATTGAGCGTAATTATCTTAAAATTCTCATCAGATTTACCTTTAGATAATAATTTTTTAATTCTTTTGAAGTATTTTAATGGTGAGTTATCACAAAAGAATATTATACCAAAAAAGTAAGGATGTTTTTAAAAAATGTAGTGCCTTTGACTACGCATAATTAACGGTTTGATTTTTTTATTTTAAAATTTTTGTAGCTCTATACACTTTTTATATGTCACTAGGAATCAAACCGAAGACCTTGTGCATGATACGCCGATACTCTACCAGTAACGGTAAAGTAATCATTTAAGCCCAAGTGGCATTGGGTATATGAAGTGACCCCCACAGTACCCTTTTTCTCAGTGAGTCGGACGGAGGAACGAATGATTGAGATGCCCGCGAAGTGTTATCACGCAAGAAGTGGTTGATTCCGCGAAGTGTTATCACGTGGGCAGTGGTTGGTTGAAGTTGTGGTGGTTGATTCGAACTGGTGTCACAAGTGTTTGTTCGAATTTTTCATTCATTCGCAGTCTGTAGGTCAGGAATCGAACCGAGGACCTTCTGCATGATATGGCTAGTATAAATTGCCAGTCAGGGTAAAGTGATTACCCAAGCTTAAGTGGGAGTATTGGGTATATGATGTGACCCCTTACATATTAATGCAACCAATACATATTTAATGTGCGAAGTCTAGGTTTAATCTAAGTATGTATCGATATTTATAAAAAATCCTAATAAGTAACTGCTATGGAATATTGATTTATTAACAGTCAGTGAACACATCTAAAAAACTTATAAATATATTCGGAATAATTTAAATAGGATATGAAACACCTCAGTATAAAAACACTTCCCTTTCTCATACTTTAAATTAACCGCTTCGAAAAATCACCTTATGGCTCGAAAAGTTAAACCTAATTCCTTGAAGTTTATGTACCAGCAAACTGGAGTAAACACCATAAAGCAATTCCAGAAGAAAGCTCCACTTAAAACACATCTCGGATTCAGGAACTGAAAATGCGACTGGCGACAATCTTAATATTTATGAAGAACCCGAGCACGCTTTCCGCCACTCTAATAAACCCAGCCAACCTCGTAAATTGTCGCCAAGACTTTCATTTTGGCGCAGGTCATTCGAATAATTTATACCAATAATTTAATAAGCAGCGATAATAGGTTTTTCGTTTTTGTTTTGAGGGCGGATTATTTTTAGTGTCCTTTGCAGTTGGACCCTTTTCAGTCGTGTGCGAAATTGTGAAAGTTCTGGAAGTCTTTGAGCCGTGTGGATCGTCATTCAAAATATATTTTAGGAAAAGGGAAGGAGAAATGCAATTTTAAGGAAGATCTCTTGGGAACAATTGGAGGGTGAACGTAAACTGAAGCCAGTTATTTTTTTTCTGTTTGCCAAATTTATAAATTATGATGTTTATGTGTACATAAACTTTTTTTGTTTGTAGTTCAGTTTTAATGGTCGAGATAAAATATCATGTATTTTTAAACTAAAGAAAGATATTTTGCCCTATTTTGGACGCAGTCACAATAATATTTCAACTACTTTTTTATATATTTTCTTTCCTTTCTATTTTTATGAATATATAAAGAATAAACACGCCATTTTAACGGTTTCTTTAATTGGGAAAGTGTTTTTATTTTACGGCAGCAAGTTGTAAACGTTTTAAAACTTATAAAATAACATAGGGTAAGGTGGAGTAAATGGATGTTAAAACTCTATTTTTTACCAATTTATCTTTGACTTTTTAAAAAAAATTATAATTGCTTTATATAAACGTTCACTTTGTAATTGGGAACACAATTCACAATTTTATTTAATTATGGGTTTCTTAAATATTTATAACAGTTATTTTTCTAAGATAACTTACTTCCTTTCACGGATGGAGTAATATGGGAATCATAAAATATGACGTGGCAAAAGGCATTTTTTTTTTGCCAAATTAGTAACTTGAATAAATAACAATCATCAACTCTTAAAAACATAATACATTTGATTATTAAGGGACTTTTTTGTAACAGCCATTTTTAAAGCAAGTTGTAATCCGCCATTTTAAAAAATCGACAATTTTATTAATTATTATCTACGAAAAATAACACATTCTATCACAATTTATGGCTTATTTTGATTCAGGAATCTATGCTGTTTTGACGTTATTTTTAAATTTTAATATGTTCCATGAACAATTTTTTAAAATTTATTTATAAACTTTTCGTTTATCTTCTTATGAATCAAGCAAATGGCGTCCATTTTTTTAAAATCAAAATATATTGTCCTTGTTGATAGTTAATAAAACAATTCTATAACTTAATTACATTAACTTATAAGTCAATGTAATTAAGCTATAGGATTGTATATAGCTTAATTATTACGGCTATATACAATAAATATATTGTAGCTATTTCTTATCATTTATGTGCTTCAAAATTCGTATATTTGTAGAATATTGCAATTTTTTCAAACCGTTAAATTGTTTCGAATTTTCTATTCTTTAGCATTAATAAGTCAATTACTCATTTCCCCCATTTTGTAAATCGTTGGGAAATATGCTAAATAAAGTAGACATTTTTCTAATTTTTTCATTGGAATCTATTTAAAGGTTTTCCGTTGTATACAAAACCTAGTAATATAAGTACATAATTTGACTTTTCTAGTATATACATTGAAGTTTTCAAGCATCAAACTATTACAATTTTTTTTTCGTATACTATAACAAATCGTCTGTTGAACTTCAATTAAATCATCCAGAATTTTAATTGTTTGCTGAAGTTTACTCCATTAAATGAAGTAAATTAAAAAAAATTCAATAAAATTAAAAAAAAAATCGATATTATCTCAACTTTTGTTAATGGCTATATAGAAATTGGATTTTTTTTAATCCATCGATTCGCGGAATTTCCCGCCATGAAACCACCTGTTTTTCCAGCAATACACATATTTTTTAAAATTAACATAAATACTTTATTTCCAGCATTTTTCGAATATATTTGATTGGGGTATACTATAAATCTATATATTTAAAAATAATTAAGATTATAATTTAAAAAAAATAATTTTTCTAAAAATGTGATTTTAACTCTACTGTCGAGAAAACAACTTTAGAATTTCGGTAATTTACTGACCGCTCAGAAGATTACGGAAAGTTCCAATTGCGGCCCATGACAACCTTTAGTCGGGGCGATAAACAAATGTTTTCTTCTTTGAGAATATGGTAAACCCATTCGGCCGCAATTGGGCTATTACCGAAGATTAACGTATCCATTATCGAATGGAATCTCTAATACCATGCTTTAGTAAGATCTTAGGTAAATATTACCATTATATATTTCTTTTTTTCAAAAATCACATTACTCTTTTTTACTTGTATAACGCTTTTCGCTTTTGATTAATTCACTAATCAAATATATATTTTTTATTTAGATTGAATAAACATTTGAATACATTTCCCATATATTTTACGCTTTAATGTATTATTGAAACAATTTGTTTACTTAGACGCAAAAGAAAGAAATGTCTCCAGGCGGATTTTCCCTTTCCGTGAATTCATTAACACAGTTTTGGTGACGTTTCGGGAAATGTCATTAGCGAGTAAGCTTTTACAAGCTATCTAAACTAATTAAGATTTAAGAATATGTTAAGACCAAAAAAAAAGTTAAGTCGTTTATATTTCACTTTGTAATTACTTTTTCCATAAAATTTTAAAGAGAGTACAGCTAAAAAAAGAAAAAAACCTTCTTAACGAAGTATTTCGCATTTAATATTTATTATAAATGAATATATTTTTTAGTGGTTAAGTTATATTCCTTATAATATGTTCGGTTGAAAAACAAGCTCTGTTCTTCACCGATTCCACATTCAGGTAATGCAAAAAACGTATAAATACAGGATCTGAGAAATTCGATTCAATAATCTTAAATATTAGCACCCCCGTGCGATAATTATGGCACGAACCCCACCCCCTACACCCATTCGTTAGAGCCAAAATATAAATAGTTTAGCTGTCTGCTCTTAGATGGCAGCATTATCAACGGCTTGTTTAAAAAAAAACGTTAAAATGAATTATTTTAAACTCATTTTCTAAAAAAACCCGTTGATATTTATGAGATGAACGTACGATTCGGTACTGGTTCATGAAATTATCTTTCTTTTGATATCTCATGTGTTAATATTTGTTGTCTAAGGGGATTAAAAGGGATCTTCACTGCATAAATAATATATTTGATAATCGCTTGCAGTTTGTGAAAGTTTGAAGTCATGTTATCCTATAGTACACACGGTAGCGGTATCGGGATTTCGCACTGTAAATAAAAAAAATGTGATTAAAAATGAGTACATGGATGTACTCGTTTTTTTTTTAGTACAATTGCATCGTAAATGAGCGATGACGTACTCAAATGTAAGTAATCGTACTTTCGCAAAAATCAGCAGTATGATTTAATATTGCTAATATCTGCCATTTTAACAAAGCCATCAACAAAGCTATCAAGCCATTTTAACAAAGCGATCTGACAAACTTAAAATATTTGTTCAGAAGATGGTTTTCCACATTATTTGATGTTGATTGCTTAAATGGAAACTGAGTTATTACAACTTAATTATCTTACTCCCAATTCTTTTACCACGCCTTTTTAACATTACTTCTGTTTATAATATCTTCACTTAGCTCTCATAGTACTACATATATTGCCCTGTGCTTCGGTGCGGACGACATCAGGTAGACGGATTGGGTTCAATTCCCGCTAAGGTCTGGTTGTATTTGTTAGAATTTATAGAAAGTGATTTATGAAGGCACCCTATGTAGGCAAGCAACAGTTCCTTTTATTAATTTTTACTCATTTTTGAGTACGTCTTTTTCAAAAATGAAACTTATGTATTCGAAGCTATGATAAGAATCGAATGCAATAAAAAAAGAGTACATTTTACTTATTTTTAAGTACCTAGTTGTAACAGTGCATTTGGGCCTTAGGCCGCCATAATCATATATATTCTTCGATTCAAAATTACATATATGTTTTACTGCCATACCCAGTTATAATTGAATTTTTAAAACCTCACCATAAATAAACCCCGTATCTTGTTAACTTTCCATTTCACGACTGCTTATTAACTCCTCACTTAAAAATTACGGTGTTTGGACCCGAACCGCAGAGCAACTGTTATGTCACGGCTAAAGTGCCACGAATCACGCGGTCTCGGACGCTCACGAAACCGCCTCACGCTTTTCCGTGTGTCACCAGCTTGTTTATAACGCCAGAATATAAAGTAACTTCCGTTTCCGAAAATAATCGTTGTTGCAATTACACAGAAGTACATTATACAGGCGCTCTCGTAATGAGTAGGTGTAAATACATTGTCTAAAAAGGTACGGAGAAAAAAGCAGATTTTGGCTGTAATTATCAAAGAAAGCTCAGACTCGTTGGAGACTTGGTAAAAGTCTATATCGTTACAAACTACACTGTAAAAAAAATGCTTAAAAATGAGTACCTGAATGTACTCGGTTTCACTTTGAGTACAATTGCTTCGTAAATGAGCGGTGACGTACTCAAATTTAAGTAACCGTACTTTCTCAAAATTGAGCAGAGTGGTTTAATATTGCTCATCTCAGCTTCTATTCAAGCCATCTTAACAGAGCGATCTGACACACTGAAAATAGGTGTTCAGAAGATGGTTTTTCACATTATTTGATGTCAATTGCTTTAATAGACACAGAGTTATTTCAACTCCATTATCTTATTTCTTTTGTTTATAACTTTTTTATGTCGCCTTGGCAGCTTAACGGTTAAGGTTCTGAACAGCGGTGCCTGCAGATGTGGGTTCGATTCTCGGTAAGTCTTGGTTGTAATTGTCGATATTTATTTAGTGTGTTTTTGAAGGCAGCCTATGTAGGCTAGAATCTCCTCTTTTTATAACAAGAAATTTCCCAACTTAACGATTCAAAATTCTCAACTCAACTATTCGAAATTCTCAACTCAACAGTGCTGAAAATTCCCAGTTCCAACTTATCGACATTTTTCATCTTTTTTTTATATATATTTTAGGTAATATTAAACAGTTCTCTCACAAGCATTGATTTGTTGCACCCATATTCCAATGCAGTGTCGATTCTGAGATCTAATTTAAATGTAATCACTTACAAGTTGGGCAATTTCTAATCTTCCCTATTTTTCATTTGTTAATAATAGTAATTTTCATCAGGCATAAATTTTCCCAACTTGGGGTTTTTAGGAGTTGAAATTCCCAACTTTCAGGATTTACAGTTTATTGAGGGGGGGGGGGGACCCATGCGGCTAGGGAAGATTAGAAATTGTCTAACTTGTTAGATTACATTTAAATTAGACCTCAGAATGGACACTGCATTGGAATATGGGAGCAACAAATCAATGCTTGTGAGATAACTATTTAATATTATCTAAAATATATAACAAATCAATGCTTGTGAGAGAACTGTTTATATTACCTAATATATATATAAAAAAAGATGAAGAATGTGGATAAGTTGTAAATGGGAATTTCAGCACTGTTGAGTTGAGAATTTCAAATAGTTGAGTTGGGAAATTTCTTGTTTCAACCCCCCTCCCCCCTCCAAAAAAAAATGTTTTGTGTAACGGCACTGGGCACCAGCTGTTTATGAATAGGGTGACGCGCCAAAAATTTCTTATTTACTATCAGTAGAAAAGACGAAAAATATTCTTAGGGTAATACTACACGGACGTTATTAACGCACGTTGTGCGATATCTATACTTATATATAAGAATGGAGTTTCTGTCTGTGGAATCGAACAAAACCCCTCATTTTGAGTTTTCTCCACGAATTAGAATACACTGATTCAGAAAATCACATTTAAATTTTTTTTGTCTGTCTGTTTGTCCGGATTTAACTCAAAAACTACTGCACGGATTTTTATGAAACTTGCACCATTGGAACAATATTTTCTCCACTTAAAATCTGCACTTTGTTTCACATGGATATCTGCAACCATTCAAAAGTTATAGAACTTTTTCCATTTTCCTATACATTATTCCTATGGGAAATTTACATCTAGATCTTCCCTTCATAACATTAGTGTTAAAAATCACATTGGCAACCAAATATATTTTTCTACAATACTGCGATAAACGATGCATTTTGATTGGATGATGAGTAAATATCGCCAAATGTTGCCAAATGAATTTAAAAATATCGCCAAATGGATGAAAATGTCGCCAAATGTATAACATTGTTGCCAAATGAGTTAAAATATGGTCCTATATTTAAAAATATAATCAAAATGGCGAAATTACTGTCCAAATAATGAAATTTATGTCAATTGGTGAACTTAGTGGCAAAATGTTAAAATTAATGTCAACATATAATTAAACAATAACTTATCTTCCTTTCATATCATTATTGTACCTTGGCGACCAAAAATATTTTTCGAAAGTACTGGATTCCTTCTATTATTGCAATTTTTCATTAAGATTGACGCCATGTGTATTTTATGCCCGAACATTACTTTGTTTCGAGATCTTAAATTAGCGTCGGTGCCTAATTTCCTATCCAACGTTATTACATTTATGCCAATAGTGCTATTTGTTACGGAGAAGAACAGTGCTATATTATCGGAATGGACCACCCTGACAGTTTAACTTAGGGTAACTTAGCTTATTTATACCTCCATGTAGCTTATTTTAAAGGTTTCACTTCAAAAACATTATATTGAAATTCTAAAATGAATATTTGAATTTTTTTTTTTAAATCAGTAAATATTGAAGCAGCCATATTTAAAATTATATTTTGCAATTCTCTTAAATTTCAGGGTGAACAGCTATAAAAAAATATTCCTAATTTATTTCTCTTCAGAAATTTTGTTAAAAGATGGATATATAGACTCCGGTCGCCAGTTGGCAAAACAAAAAAAAACATTCACCAAATACTATAACTTATTTTCATTTTGGAAAAAGCAATATTTTGTCCTTTGATATATTATTGCATCACCAGTATTAAAACTAATGAATGTGAAGTTTACTACATGCATTTATTGTCACTGAAGGGTTAAATTTTATACAAAAAAAATCCAACTTTTAAAATAATATAAGTTTTCAACACCAATTGAATTGATATTGAAGGAACATCGCTAACAGTTTTACTTTAATTTTTGCTCAATATATTATTTTTATTGACATTATATTACAAGACTAATATTCGCAAAGGCTTTTTAATCATTAATTAAAAAAAAAATTAATAACAAAAATAAATTATAAAAAAACATCAGTTTAATTTGTAGTAGGAATAGCATGTAAAGTCGTGAACTTAAAAATTTAAAAGTACTAGGATTAGGTATCTCAAAGACTACTCAAAGTAATTTAATAAATCTAGATTTTGTTAAAGTTTATTTTTTACAGTGCACAGAGCGACTGGCGACTGGCTACGCAAACAAATAATAAAAAAAAATCGCACAGCTGTAACTTCACAAATTGACCTCGAGCAACGCCGGGCCATATTGCTAGTAACTAATAAAACTATTCAATGTGTCCAAAAATGGCTGTTTCTCGTCGTTGCTTCCAGTTTTCTTTCACTATCAAGCGAGGGGAAGTAAAAAAAAAGCCTATTTTTTCCCATACAAAAATATGGTTACCCGGCTCACTTCGGCCGCAACTGGGTTATTGCCACTGACACAATGGTTTATTTCTTTTATATAAGCCTTCGAGAATAAAAATTATTCAAAGAACAAAATCAGAAAAGATAAAAAAAATACGGCGAAGAGTATCCAAAACGGCTCACTTAATATCAATCGCGCAGCTTTTTTTCAATTGCATAAGACACTGCGAAGGCTTTTTTCAGCGGCAATTTGGGACATTCCTCACCTAATTGCCGGAGGCGTTTCCGAACCTACACCATCCTCTTTACATACCGATAAGAAGATAAAGTAAACCTCCCCGCTTGGGGTCATTTTTCATTTGGGTTTTTGTTTCCGAGGCAAGTGTTACACTCTTCTATGCCTGTGGGCTATTTTTAAGAATCCCCCCCCGTCCGATGAGCTTCTCTCAAAAAACGACACGTATTTTTACTCGGTGGCAGATAATTTTTAACAATGATGGATATCCCTTGGAGCTCTACAGGAGATGCGAAAAAAAAAGTACTCAAACCTCAATACGACTGGGAAGAGTACATGACAATAGCCCACGTTGTTCTTTTTTAGAACAATTCCGCCATTTTTTTTTCTTTCTCGAATGACAGACATTCTGCCGTAATGAATGGTGGAGAGAACTTCCTTTTGTTAGCAACTTTAAAGATGTCACGATCGCGGGAGAAGTGATGAGCGTGGTGGTATTTAATGAAGATAAGCTTTATTTAATAGGATTTTTTTTTCGCGCCACCCACCAATTTTTAAAACAGTGTTGAGAGATAGAGAACTTGAAGACGGTGTGACTGTTAAAAAGAAAAATGGCGTCTTGGAGAAAAGAAAAAAAGAGTCGTTGATGGTTTTGTTTCTAAAGAAGAAATGTCCCGGGAGTGATTAATTAGATGTCAGAAGAATTAACCGTACTGCTGGAAAGCAACTGGTGATAAAAAACTGATTAAAGAACATAGTTGATGGTTAAAAGTTGGAATGTTTTGATTGATATTTTTTTCCTTTTACCGTTGTCTTTGTTGTTTGTGCATCTATTACAGTTTAAAGAACATTTATTATTTCTGGTATATAAGAAATTGGTTGATTTAGATGATATACAAGTATACACGTTAGTGCGTAAACAGGAGTTGATTTCGGAGGGTTTATAGGTCAGTTTTCGTCAATAATCTTAGTTGCGAAGGAATTCCAAACAATATTTCGTTAAAATACTTTTTAATGTTTATCCAAAACATCAATATATCATTTACTCTCTTTTAAGTATTACAAAGTTTCATCAAGTTAAATAAATAACACTAATTAAAATTTATAAATTTTATTTTTCTGTTATAAATTAAAACTTTGAATCGTTTTATTGTTTGCACATTACATTTACCTCAGTTCTTAAACATTAGTTTGACTAAAAAAAAAGGAGTGAATTGATTATAGAGGAGTTAATGATATAAGAAGAAATAAGAACATATATATTGCAGTATTAACAATGTATAACAATAATGGCAACATATATAACTTTTTTTTAATTTATTCGTGCTTCGTGTTGTTATAGCTTCTTTACCAGAACATAAGAACTGGTTATATTGAAAGGGAACATTTACAATGAAAATACGCGGTGTTACAATGCGCAAAAGACCGATATAGAAATTTTCTTTGCACTTAGATGAACTGTCATACATTATTATTTGCACACAAACACTTTAATATATTTTAGGTAAGAGTTACTTGGTCGCTAAATTTAAGATTTTTCGTCATCAGTGTTTTCGAATACTTACCGCAAAGAAGTTTAACCAATTAAATCAGTAATACTTGAAGTGCAAAAAAGTTATCTATGAAATATCATTCGTTAATAGCATAAATACTATTTAATTATAATTTTTTTTAAAATTTATATTTTTCTATTGTTGTGAAAAAAAAACTCTAAAGTAAAGTAAAAACTAAATACCAATTACATTTATTTTAACTGTAATAAAAACTGCAATGTTTCACTAAATAAATTGTTAAATACATTACGCAATATATTAACAATGAGAATTTACAATGGCTCTCTAAATTTTTTTAGTTCTTATCTCTTCTAATAATTCCATTCATTCAGACATTATTAAATGGGAAATAGATTTTACAAGCCCAATCCCAGACTAAATTTAGCCAAGCAATTTCAAAATAGAAAATAATAAATTTACAAAAGTAAATTTAAACTTTAAAAGTATAGGACGATTCGAAATTAAATTTTTTATTAATTGGTTAGGTCGTTCTTAAGGTCCACAAAACTCTTAAACTGCTACTTAAAATAGCAAACAATAAGTTCAAAAATAAAGAAATTTTTTGATAATAAAAAGAAAATAAATAATTTTGTAAATAAATAAAAATATGAAGTAATATACAATTTACTACATTTTTATAGCATAGTATTTTAAATATTGATTCTACCAAAATAACTGAGTTGTTTATGTCAAACATCGTGCTCAGTATCTATAATAGTGGAAAACTTCATAGTGCTAATCACGTGATTAATCTTGTATTGTCGAATATGAAAGGCGACCATTTATAAAACCAGCGGAACCTGCGAACTATTTAATTTTTTTAGAAGTTGCTGCACCAACTTTCATATGTACTTAGAAACCAAAATTTAATTTAACTCTTAAACTTCTTCTTAAAATAGCAAACGAGTACCAGGGGACCGAGCCCAGCTCGCTTTCATATTTTATTACTTAATAATATTTTTAATGAATCGAATTAAATGCAAATGCTTTGAAATGTTCATATCAACGGTTAGACGTTTCATGGTATTTTTTTAAAGTCTAATAATGTATTTTTATCGAAATATCTTTAAGTTCTTAGAAATATGCTCATATAACTGGTTATACGCGGCAAGGTTGAAACGATACCGTATTAATTCTGCAAAAGTAACTTAAATTAATGTTATTAGCGATTCTGAGCGACTAATACAATCATTCGCACAATTGTAGTACAAACTTTTCGTTTACATGATAAAATGTCACAACATTCTTATTGTTCAGTTTTTTAGTAACCATTTGTGATGATGTTTGCTTCAGTCTAACTCTGGTGTAACTGAATGGACTTTAAATACTATGCAAAGTAGCTTTGTTATTAAGAAGATTATTATAATGGATATCAAATTATTTTTTGCTACTGCAAAATTATTTCGGCTATTTGTTTTTTCTTCAACCTGCATACACAAATAATAAGGAGCGAACAACATTTTATATTCTTATTAAACGTTTAATCAATAATACAGATTTTTACTTATTTCAAATAATTTTATGTGTAATTCGGAATTAATCGTAGTGACGAAAACGCAGTTTTATATTTAATTTAGTGGAAAATAATATAATAATTTGAACCAAGTAACTATTCATTATAACGGCATCGAAAATCAACTTTCTATAAAATTAAACTTTTTCTATAATCTAAATATAAGAGTTTGTTATATAATAGTAGTTACGATTAAACTAATATTAATCTATTTTTTTTTGGTTCAACAAAGTTTTTTAATGATGAAGCTGCCGTTCTCGACTTTTCAATACACATATATTATTTTATATAGCCTAATGTTTGAAAATGATACATCTTGAAATTTGCGACAGTTATTAGTAATAGTTCATAATTTTGTTCCTAAGAAAAGGTTACATAATATAAAATATGAGTAGGTAGCTTGCAGTCTGGGTCTTGATAAAAAATATGGTTATTGTGAATAAATTTTTTTTAACAAAATAGTTATTTGAAGTAACATGATAAAAATAATTAAAAACAGATTTACGGTAAATGTAAAATTTATTTTTAAAAAGGGTTTTTAAATTTACTGAAATTAATTTTTCTGTGTGTATGTGAAAACTCTTTTTTTTCAAGCGTTTAAAGTACTATGTGCGTTTCAATTAAAAACTTTTTTCCCTTTGTTATATTGTATAAAGTCTCGTTATTCATCAAATTATCTGCTTGAAACTAAACATATCAACGCAATACGAGAACATTAGTCAGTATTTTGTTATTACTATCTAATGCAATTTAATATCGACAATAATTTCATATTTAATTAAGCAGGGGCATGGTTATTTCGGACAAACCTTTAGATAAAGAAGAAACTTATTTGAAGTACCAGAGTAAATAAATTTTAAAACACGTTTATGGTAATGATGTAAAATTTATATTTACAAATAATTTTAAATTTGTTAATGAAAAATTTAAACTCCTTTTCCGTTGTTCTATTGTAAAAGCTCATTACTCATTTTCGATCCCTCTCTGCTTGAAACTAAACTTACTTACGTAATTCGAGAAACAGTTCATTATTAAATTGTTCAAAATGTCATAGGAATGCTGCTTTTACATTCAGAACTTTATATGACAAATTTACTGGTATCAGTTTTCCAGAAAAAAAAATATAATTTGAAACAATTTAACGTTTTTATTAATTATTTACTCATTAGAATGTGGAATTAATACTAAACCATTTTTATAGACACTATGCATGACATGGTCCCGATATTCAAATTTTGACGGTATAACAAAAATGCATGGTCGATTAGCCTCTGTGATTGGTGAATAACAAACCACGTGGTTACCATCAACCAATAAAAAATGCTCGTGAAGTCACTTATATCTTGAAATGACGTCATGTAATTTGCACACAAACCAGTGCAAAGTGTCAATGGTAAACAAATGCGAACTTTTGGAATCACTTCCTTTTTTCACAATTTCCAAAACATATCTTGAAAACTGGAAAACTCAGAATTTTTCTCTGTTTCTTGTTTAATACTATGAGAAATAAGTGTATTTATAAACACTTGGTAAAAAAAAAGCTATAAATAATAGAACAAAATAGTTTTTTAAATGTATAAAATTAGATTTTTACCGTTATAAATATTGCTTAAAATTAATTTAATAAAACTTTTTTTAATTAATTCCATTAGCATATAAATTCTAAAATAAATATTTATAAACAATAGCTAAAATAAAACTTATGAAATAAAAATGTATAACAAAGTTTAATTTTCAATGTAAATAAATATATATTTTATAAACAACACGTAACATTAATTTAATAAAACCATATTTCATTGGAATATAAATACTTAACCAAACAAACGAAATTGCTTCTAATTTTTGTTTTGAAAATTCCTTGTTCTATTTACGGAAATACATAATATATTTTACATGGAATAAAAAAATCTACTTGTTTTTCAAAACGATATTTTATTATATGGAATTCAAAAAAACTTTCTCTTGTGAATTCAACTTATGAAGTCACTTGCAGAAATAGTAAAAACAACAGGATTAAAATGGTTCAAACTTTAATTATTTTAAATGCAAACGATTTTGTTCAAGTTACTTTTAAATATTTATTAGAAAACTTATAGCATTTAGTAGACGAAATAGTCACGTGATTAAAATGTGTATTTTGTTTATTTAAAAACGCAAACGATTTTTTAATTTTTATTTACTGATGTTTCCTTCGTTTATTTATGAGTAAAAAAATAATTTATTTTAGAATAAAAACTATAATGAAAATATATCATCAAAATATTTTTCCCGTTTTAAATTAAAATAACGGAGGCCATATGACGAATTAAATAACATTTAACTGTTATTGCCATATAACCTATTAACTCATACGCGATGAATAATTTGCATTGGAAAGAATGAAATCGAACTTTTAATCTGATTATTTCACCCTCTAAATGAAATTTTTCGAAAATGAAACCTATCCGAATCGAATTTTTACCCCAAAAACTGGTAATACATTAATTTTCGTGAAAATCGTTAGAGCGGATTTCGAGATTGCGCAAACAAACAAACAAACAAATAAATAAATATAGTGACATTGCTCGTTTAATAGTATTAGATAGATAGATTAGATAAGTTAAAAATAAAGAAATTCAACAATTAAAAAAATTATAAATAAATAAAAATATTAAGTAATATACTATTTACTAAATTTTTATAGCTTATTATTTTAAATATTGATTCTATTAAAAGTACTAAGTTGGTTATATTAAACATCGTGCACAGTATCTATAATAGTAAAAAAATCGTAATACTAATCAGGTGATTAATTTTGTAATGTAAAATGTGAAAGGCGACCATTTGTAAATCCAGCGGGAAATCTGAGAATTATTTAATTATTTTAAAAGTTGCTGCCTCTACATTCAAATGTACGTAGAAATCAAAATTTAGTTTATTTAATAATTAAATTGACTTCCTCTTTTATGCTATACTTAAAATCTAAATTAACCGCTGAGTATCGGAAACATACAATGTAATTCTATATAATCAGTGCTCCCGCATTCCATTTAGATTGAATTAAAACCCATTCCCATACTGATATTTTTTTTAACAAAATAACTCCCCATTCTTACTACAGGAATTTAATTGCAGTTCAATCTGAAATAAAATCTTCGGAGGCACAACTTGCCTTTTAATGAGTTTTCGACTTCCTAGCAACCCATGGAATTGATTGGAGCCGAAGCAATATGATGAGATCTTTTACGCAAGAGTTCGTGTAAACTTCAACGCCTTTACCTCTGCATAATTATATTAGATTATTAAATCGACATCATTATTCCCATTTCACGGTCCAACTAACGATTATGCGCAGGAATTTAATCCGCCATTATCAAATTAAAAGCACTTCGTTCCATCGCTGGAACTTGCGCCATTTTGTTTTTTTGGAAGAATTTTCGTTCCGCTGTTTTATAGGATCGCCATTAAATTTTCGAATAGGACGGTGGTAAATCACGGAATATGCACTCTGATTTGCTCGGTTGAGATATTTTAACTCCCTATAAAAAAAAAGTTTGGTCCAAAATAATGGCTTTATGTCTTTCCTCACTTTTTAGGAGGGTGGAGTTGTTTCATACCTGCGATGTTTTAAGTGTCCATAAATTCCTCCTGAGCTCAGGATCTGTGTTTGTGTTGGTTGTGAACTAGGGCCTTAAGATAGTAGTAAAACGACGCTAGTTCTGCATCTGACTAAAACAGTTTGAAGTGCAATAAATTTTGTGAATTTAGAACCGCTTGTTTGCATTTGTTAAAAAAAAATTAGGAAATATTCAGTCCTAAATATTTTGGTAGGCAGCTTTTGAAAATTGAAGAGATATGTGCAGAACAGTTTACAAGGATATTTATTTTATGTTATTGTTTAAGGGTAATTAGGCTTGCAGGATATTTTATTTCTGTGGAATGGGTTTAAAGTATTTTAATATGCAGAGTTGATAATGCAAAGGTTTTAACGTAAATTACGATTTCATGAAGCAAAAATGTATTTATTAACTGCGTACGTGGAATGTCTTTATTAGGGCAGCGAATCCCAATTAGCATTAATCCAAGGTCCCTTAACTGAAATTAAAACAAGACCTGGTCCGCGGACCTTTTATTCCGCATATTCTTATTGAAGTCCTTCCACCTCCGCGTTCTGGGCATGTATACGTTTAAATTTTGTTTGAACATAAATACTTAGGGAAGAAAAAAATTCTGAAATTTATTTTAGAATTCATCTGGTTCAATATGGCTGCAAGCTGAATATTTTCACTCTTAAATCAGTACATTTTAACAATTTTTGTTGTACGACCCTGCGGAACCCGTAACATTGACCGACGGAACCCCTAACATCCGCGGACCCCTTAACATCGACCCGCAGACCCCTTAACATTGACCTGTGTACCCCTTAACATCGACCAGCAGACCCCTTAACATCGACCCGCAGACCCTTTAAAAATCAACCTGCGGACCCCTTAATATCGACCCGGGGACCCCCGAGGGTCCGCGGACCACCTTTTCGGAACCACTGTATTAGGGTATATATAAAAAGTTTTGTAAGGTTGACTTGTAAATATTAACCTCTTCTTGGTTGGAATTTCTGTTACATTCATTTTAAAGAATAAAAAAAATGGCGAATAAAAAAAATTAAATTTTGTATGTTCATTTAATTGCAATTGTCTGGCCTTTTTTAATTGTAATTGTCTGCCCTTTAGGTCACTATCTGTTCTATCTTTCTAATCTTCTGTATGTTATATCCTGCCAATGTTTTGGCTCGTACGGTTTCCTGGAGATCATGCGTGCTAAACAATACTGCCTGCATGACATGCGTCGGCGACCAATAAAAAGTTAAAAATATACGAAATCAAGTATTTCTTAAATAACTGAAGGGGTAAGTGGAAGAAAAGGGGAGGGGGGGATTAACTAACATTTTTGAAAAAAATATAATTTTTATGTTGATGCAAGCTTTAAGTACATATGCGTCTTCCCTCAAAATTGTACGGTCCTGCTTGATTTATTTAGACAGATACAGACCAGTAAACATTATATGTTTCACTTATAACGGTTTGATTTCATTAAGCGAACCTAAACGCCAAATGTGCGAAAACGTGCCAATGTTGTAAACCTACCACCGCTAATGAAGCTCGTAATCGATTTATAGGAAAAAGTATCGAGCCAATTTTTTCCTTGGCGATAAATAGTGGAAGCTCATAAGAAAGCCACCCTTTTTCTTCAAGATTGTTGTCAGTGGAAATACTGTTTATTAATGAAACTGATTTTTGTCAGTTAACCGCTTCTCCCACTTGCCCCTCCAATTATTCTTGCTACAAGTATAAAAAGTAAGAAATTAAGTAAAATACGTTAGCGGATGTAAAACTTTAAAAAATTAATTTGTTCATAAACTTTTTTTTATTTATAATTTTATTGTTTTTTAAACTTAATTAGACAACATATCAGTCAAATATTTTTGTAAAATAAAATACACTATTTTTATAGACCATACATCTTCCATTACAAAATTTCAAGTAGTCCAACCACTTAAAGCTTTTCTCAAAAGTACATTTATACCAATAACATCATTGTTGATGTCTCAACAGTCCGGATTTAATGGTAAACGAGGCTTTTTCACATTACAAAGCAAGGCTCGACATATAAAAAAACACACACGAAAAATGCGAAGTACTTTTTAACAACCAACTTGAGATAACCCCATTAAAATCATTATATACTTTACACGCCAAAAAAAAAAAAAAAAATCGCTTAGTGACAAAATTATCCGCATCAAGTCAGTCATTTTTACCAATCTATTTTTTTTATTTGATGCACACCTCCTAAATAAACTTGAAAAAAAATAGTCTTATAGTCCATCGCGTAACCAGAAAGAAAAAAAAAACGTCCTTATGAGAAGTATAGCTGACCATTGATTTGAACTGCTTTTTTATGACCGATCGTCCTGCACTCACGTCACGCTTTGAGAGCGAGGCGTAACGACTCCGAAATAATGACGGTCGCAGTGAGGCGCTAAACTGCCCCCCCCCCCCCCCTCCTTTGGAGCCCCCCTCCCCTTCTCTCCTTTGGTGAAAATTGTCATAAAAAAGACAAGATAGTGCAGGATGGGGCCCAACAGGAGTAAATAAAACGATCGCAAAAAAAATCGAAAAATTGTCTGTTGAAAAGAGGACATATAACAAAAAGAGGTATAGAAGGAAATAAGAGTGGCGCTCTTCTGAAATAATGGACATCAAAATGGCGATTGATTTTTTTGTCTAAAGAGAAAAGTTTTCAAAAACTTGAAAAAAGGGGTTAAAATGCTTTTTTTTAATTAAAGTTGATTAGATATCACTTTAATAATCTTTGTTTATAATTAAATGCATAGCGTATAGTTTAACTTAAGAGTTGCATACACAATCTTAAGAATATTGTTGATTCCATTAATTATTTGCTCTGGATTGTTTTAAACTATAATGTAGTTCCAAATTATTGGGCGATTGCCATTGTTTGGCTCTATCACATTTTAGCTGTATTGGCCTAAAATACATGATTTTTCCAACTATTTTGCTTATATTTTAAACAAGTCGCTTAGTTTTAGTAGGAACAAACAAAGTAATTAATATTTAGCAAGTTAAACAACCAAGCAATGAACATCATCTTACAATTTATGACCCCCATGTCTAACTGTTTGAGTTAAAAATATCAAGTTACAAATTTGAATTTAATATTACTTTAAAAAAATCATGTTTAATTTTTTTCCTTAAATCATGCAGTCTAATGCATTCATCTTAAATGTTAAAACCACTAAACGGTTTACACATCTATTTTCGTCCTTGACTAATACCTTATACGTCATTAATAAGGTTCTCATAGGTCCTTAACAAGGTCCTTATACATCCTTAATAAAGTTATTATACTTTAATAAGATCCTTCCTTATACGTCCTTAATAATGTCCTTGTAAGTCCTTAACAAGGTCCTTATACAGCCTTAATAAAGTTCTTATACATCCTTAATAAGGTCCTTATATACCATTAATAAGGTTCTTTTACTTTAATAGAGTCCTTATACAACCTTAATAAGGTCCTTATATTTCCTTAATAAGGTCCTTATAGGTTCTTAATAAGGGTCTTATAGGTTTTTAATAAAGTTCTTATACTTATTTCTATAAAAATACTTATACTAATATATTTTTAAAATACATAAAGCGTTGATGTACTCTTTGAAATATCTATTAAAATAATCAAAATAAAAAAGTTATCAAATACATTCGTTGGAAATGATGATCAACCCACTTGCAGGGAAGACAACTTTACAATTCCGGTGTTGATTTTCCCCGCGACTCAAAGGGTTTTAAAAGTATAAAAATACCTCATTTAAAGGTTAATTGAACGTATACTGAATGATATAGTTTATTGATCACTCACCACATATCTAAAAATTAGTTCGGAAAACTAATATACCTAGAGTGATCATCATTAAACCTGTAAAGTGACAACTGGTACAATCTATTTAATGAAGCCTGTCGCATCTTATATTTGATATATTTAAATAACTTGCAATTTTCAGTGTACATTGATTAAATTTTGTAAAATTTAAAATTTGATATCGAAAAACATTCCAGCAGAACTTATTATTTAATAGAAAACTTTTTGTTATCATTTAAAGGTTCTTTGCTATTGAAATGAATAATATTGTCTTGGTCTTACACATTTTAAACGACACAGTTCGAGGCAACAGTTAGTTATATTACTATAAAATTATACTGTACTAACCAATATGAATAGCAACTATTTAACTGTTAAATCCGAAGAAATCTTGCACAAAGACTAAAATAGTTGGATCGAATGATGACTCTCCATCAATGGGTTATATTCTACTAAACACAAATTACAAAAAGGGCTTCGAAGTGACCCAAAAAATAATATAGTTAAGCTTGAAAAATATTATAAAAATACAAGAACCCCAAGCCAAGAATATTGCCTAACATTAAAAATGGAATAGACAAAACAAAACCGGGAATCGTCTTAGAAATAGAACAACATCGAAATATTGTCTGTCACATTACACCCCCCAAAAAAATCCCCAGACAGAAGAAAAGGTATAGGCACACATAAAATGGACCTTCCTCTAATAAATAAAACCAGATTGAAATATCGCCAAGACCCTATAGAAAGAAAAAAGGGGGGAGGAAACAAATATAAATAAATGAAAAGGCCCTCGTAACATCGTCTTGAAGAGTAGATGGAAGAAATAAAGTAGAGAGGGGATGGAAGAGGAGCAAATGATCATCCTGATGAAGAAGAGAGGATCTTAAAAGTAGATTGGGTTCATGGGAGGGACGCCCTTAATGCCCCCTAATCCGGGAAGAAGTTCGGAATGGGAAATGGCGCTTGTTGCTTTCGAAAATTGGGAAAATGCCCGTGTGGTTCCGGTATTAGGGCCCTTTTCCTGGGATGGGTCGGGGATGTTTTTAATTGGGAATATAAATTAGATTTTTATTTTTTTTAGTTGGTTGTGTTTTGTTGTTGTTGTTGTAAAAGGATTGTCTGGCTGCTGGATTGCTTGGGTGATGCTGATATTTCGCTTCGCCTGTCAAATATCGATATCAGTCTATGGGGACTTGCCATCGTGGAGAGAAAAATGCGACGTTTCGCAAAGGCCTATTGTTAATATATTGCCCCCTCTGATCTTTATACAACTTGCCCGTGGCTGCAGTATATGCTTCCACCTCGCACTAAAAAAAAGTACTTAAAAACGAGTAGATGCTCTGTTAAAAATAGGTATTAAGGGAAATGTAAAATTTACTCACTTTTCGGTACTTTCGATGCTTATCATTGCTCCGAATACATAAGTTTCATTTTTTGAAAAAGACATGTATTAAAAAATGAGTACAATGAGTAAAAAGGAATAAAAGGTGTAATTAAATGTTAAAAGATGTTCCAAAAGAATGTGAAGTCAGATAATTGAGTTGTAATAACTTAGTTTCCATTGAATCAATCGACATCAACTAATGTAGAAAACCATTCACATATTGCCCGTTCTGACCTTTGTATTATGTGGGGAAGGGGGGGGGAGAGGGGAATCGCCCGTGGACTGCTGTATATGCTTCCACCCCCACACTAAAAAAAGTACTTAAATATGAGAACCTGAACCAACTCGTTTTTCTTTGAGTACATTCACATCGTAAGCGATGACGTACTGAAATTTAAGTAAGTTGATTTAATATTGCTGATCTCTGCTTCTGTTTAAGCCATCTTAACAATGCGATCTGACAATCTTAAAAAAGTTGTTCAGCAGATGGTTCTCCACATTATTTGATGTCGATTCCTTAAATGGAAACCAACTTTATTACAACTCAATTATCTTACTTTCTATTCTTTTGGCACACTTTTTTAACATTTCTTCTGTTTATAACTTCTTCACGTCATCCTGGTAGTTTAACGGATAAGGCTCTGAACTGCGGTGCCTGAAGATCTGCGTTCGATCCCCGGTAATTTTTGGTTGTAATTGTTGATATTTATTGAAAAGTGATTTATGAAGTCCGTCTATGTAGTCTAGCGTATGCTATTGTTTATTCATTTTTACTCATTCTTGAGTTCATGTCTTTTACAAAAATGAAACTTATGTATTCAAAGCCATGATAAGCATCGAATGTACTCAAAAATGAGTGCATTTGACTTATTTTTAAGTACCTATTTTTAACAGTGCATAATTCCACATGGAATCAGCCTATGGGAATAAATGATATACAATATATGTAAAATCGGGGAATAAATGATATATAAAAGGATATGTAATAAATGATATGTAAAATCAGGGAATAATCAGGAATTTTTGTGACACCATCTTGGAAATTAGGGAAATATCAGGGAACTTTTTTTCCAGAATGTTGTTGCAACCCTGGTTCACGTCTTCTTGCATTTCAATACTAATACATATCCTTAGAAAGAGTTCCTGTACATATTAAATTTGGCTTACTATATTGTGTAGATAATGTAATAAAGTATTGAATATAACGTAGATAAAGTAATGCAGTTAACGAATAGCATTTTTATTCGCCATAATAGACTTGAAATACTTTTGCTATTATTATGCAGCGTTTGATTTACTATGCTTGTTTTTCTTGTGGTTGAGTTACTACGACTAATTTCCATTAAATCTAAAAATAATGAAACCATAAATTGTGACGAACTAAAATGTATTTTCAGATGAAAAACGTTACAAGTCCTCTAAACTATTTTTACAGTTCGACGAACCAATATGTAATCGGTTAGTTTTGCTTTATTCATTAAGCTATACAACGTGCCGTCATTCTTTCCAGGGAAAACCAAAATACCATTACTTCTGGTAGTTTGTTTTCCAGCATTTTTCATTTGATATAATTTGGCGGGAAACGAGGCATGCAAAGCAACGCACGTCCGATCATAATCTCGAAATTTATGCGTCCATTTACGATTGGTTAACAATGCGTGCTTCTAAATGCACCGGCATTAGGATAGACTCGACATCTTTATAATTTTTACTTAACTGCACTAAATGAATATATATAAAAAAATTATTATTATTATTAATGTTTTAGATTAGCATAATAATTTTCGAAGTAGACATGAGCTGAGTTTTTCGTTATTGATTTTCTATTAGTGTTTTTATTTTGGAAGTTTTTGAAATAGTAATTTTGATAGGAAGGTTTATGGGGATAGGAAGTCATTTTTATTTTTGTTTGACTTTTCTGCAAAAATTATGACTCGATGAAATAGTTTTGTGTAAACAAGGATAGTTATAAAATAGTCTGTTGTAATTAGTTATTTCTAATGTATTTCTAATGTTTCCTTGTTTGTAAGTTTGTAGGGAATTGTTTCTTAATTTGCTTTTTAAAATGAATTAAAAAGTTTCTATAAAATATTATCCTGGTAATTACATTTATGTATTTTATTGTAAGTCCAACGTATATATTAAAAGTCGAAATTTATTTTCCATAATGCGCAGTGTTAAATATAAATTGATTAAATAGATTGTTTATATAATAGAAAATCAATTTATTGTCTGAAATACGCTTTATTCACAAGAGACAAAGATAGAGAGGCAGATACAGATAGAGATAGAGGCAGCGAGAGTCAGATATAAAGAGACATAGATAGATAAAGAGACAGAGATAGAGATACATAGATTGAGAGCAGAGAGAGACAGACAGACAAAGAGACAGATACACAGAGAGAGACGCAGACAGGCAGATAGAGAGACAGACAGAGAGACATATAGACAGATATACAGACAGAGAGACATATACAGAGAGAGAGAGACGCAGACAGGCAGATAGAGAGACAGATACAGAGAGAGACGCAGGCAGGCAGATAGAGAGACGCAGGCAGGCAGATAGAGAGACAGACAGATAGACAGACAGAGAGACAGAGAGAGAGACGCGGACAAGCAGAGAGAGATACAGACAGACAGACAGACAGACAAAGAGACAGATACACAGAGAGAGACGCAGACAGGCAGATAGAGAGACAGACAGATAGACAGACAGAGAGACAGATACAGAGAGAGAGACGCGGACAAGCAGAGAGAGAGACAGACAGACAGACAGACAGACAAAGAGACATATACACAGAGAGAGACGCAGACAGGCAGATAGAGAGACAGACAGAGAGACATATAGACAGATATACAGACAGAGAGACATATACAGAGAGAGAGAGACGCAGACAGGTAGATAGAGAGACAGATACAGAGAGAGACGCAGGCAGGCAGATAGAGAGACGCAGGCAGGCAGATAGAGAGACAGACAGATAGACAGACAGAGAGACAGATACAGAGAGAGAGAGACGCGGACAGGTAGATAGAGAGACAGATACAGAGAGAGACGCAGGCAGGCAGATAGAGAGACGCAGGCAGGCAGATAGAGAGACAGACAGATAGACAGACAGAGAGACAGATACAGAGAGAGAGACGCGGACAAGCAGAGAGAGAGACAGACAGACAGACAGACAGACAGACAAAGAGACATATACACAGAGAGAGACGCAGACAGGTAGATAGAGAGACAGATACAGAGAGAGACGCAGGCATGCAGATAGAGAGACGCAGGCAGGCAGATAGAGAGACAGACAGATAGACAGACAGAGAGGCAGATACAGAGAGAGAGAGACGCGGACAGGTAGATAGAGAGACAGATACAGAGAGAGACGCAGGCAGGCAGATAGAGAGACGCAGGCAGGCAGATAGAGAGACAGACAGATAGACAGACAGAGAGACAGAGAGAGAGACGCGGACAAGCAGAGAGAGATACAGACAGACAGACAGACAGACAAAGAGACATATACACAGAGAGAGACGCAGACAGGTAGACAAAGAGACATATACACAGAGAGACGCAGACAGGCAGATAGAGAGACAGACAGAGAGACATATAGACAGATATACAGACAGAGAGACATATACAGAGAGAGAGAGACGCAGACAGGTAGATAGAGAGACAGATACAGAGAGAGACGCAGGCAGGCAGATAGAGAGACGCAGGCAGGCAGATAGAGAGACAGATAGACAGACAGAGAGACAGATACAGAGAGAGAGAGACGCGGACAGGTAGATAGAGAGACAGATACAGAGAGAGACGCAGGCAGGCAGATAGAGAGACGCAGGCAGGCAGATAGAGAGACAGACAGATAGACAGACAGAGAGACAGATACAGAGAGAGAGACGCGGACAAGCAGAGAGAGAGACAGACAGACAGACAAAGAGACATATACACAGAGAGACGCAGACAGGCAGATAGAGAGACAGACAGAGAGACATATAGACAGATATACAGACAGAGAGACATATACAGAGAGAGAGAGACGCAGACAGGTAGATAGAGAGACAGATACAGAGAGAGACGCAGGCAGGCAGATAGAGAGACGCAGGCAGGCAGATAGAGAGACAGATAGACAGACAGAGAGACATATACAGAGAGAGAGAGACGCAGACAGGTAGATAGAGAGACAGATACAGAGAGAGACGCAGGCAGGCAGATAGAGAGACGCAGGCAGGCAGATAGAGAGACAGACAGATAGACAGACAGAGAGACATATACAGAGAGAGAGAGACGCAGACAGGTAGATAGAGAGACAGATACAGAGAGAGACGCAGGCAGGCAGATAGAGAGACGCAGGCAGGCAGATAGAGAGACAGACAGATAGACAGACAGAGAGACAGATACAGAGAGAGAGAGACGCGGACAGGCAGAGAGAGATACAGACAGACAGAGATTAACTGGTCTAGCGTTTCGAAATATCTGAATGATAGCTTTTCAATTAATTTCTCCATTGAAGCATAATTGTCAGAAAGAGTTATTTCACCATAAGCAATTTTTGATCGCCAACTTTCAATTGTTGAAAACCATAAATATATACAATTTTTTTAAAAAAGTATTTCATTTGTCTAGATCTTATTACTTTATAACAATGTAGACACTATTTTTTTAATGGCCATTTAGAAAAATATCTTCTAAAATTTTTTATAAACGGTAAACGAAACAAACGAAAAACTTCCGACATGTCCAAGCAGTGGAATAAAGAGTTTTGTATGCCAGAGACAATCAGACTCTTTCTTTTATAGATGCTCTATAAAAGAAAGAGTCTGCTTCTTATTATAGATGCTCTATTACTAATTTCTGTCAATAATATATAAATACTTTTAAATTACGTGATGATAAAACACTTATAAAATTTAAGATACGCTCTTTTGTATATATTTTTGATAACTTAGATAAATATTTTTTGACTGGAAGGAAGTATAGCAGACAGATTGTGTATAAATTGATAGAAATAAGCACAAAAGGATTTTTCAACAATAAAACTTTGAAAAATCAATTACCATTTTATCTTTTGTTTCCGTTTTTTTTTTATAAAATGATATTATGTGAGAAATTAAATAAAGGTACTTTATGAAAGGATTTCGAAACAATAGCACATTGTGCCTATCATTAAAAAAATTAATGGTAGAACAAAATGAAACTTAAAATTATAATGGAAAATAATTTGGTTTATGTGGTACTCTTTTTCCAAGGATAATTTAATGAACCTCCTTAAAATATCCAATTTTTTGCAATACAGAACGCATGCATTGCTGATATAATAGTTTTTAATAGATTTGGTGTAAACTTAAAAAGGATAGCAATTTTCCACTTACAATGTTAAAAATATCCATACCATAGCATGGATTCTTTCCTGAAATGTGTGTCCGACAAAGGTAATTTTGAACTGGAAAAAAGAGAATAATTTTATAATTTCAAATTGGATATGCGTGTAAAGAAAAAATCTGTTTAATACGATTGTTATTCAGAACAACGCAGTAATTAAATTCATAATAAATATTAACCGTTGAAAATGTTTGTATTATTAATTTTACAGTAATAAAAAATACCAAAAAAAAGAAGTTATTTTTAGTTTTGAAACGGTAACTGTAATTATACAATGGTTAATGAAATGAATAAATACAAATTGCAATACTATATTACTTTTATAGGTCTATCATATTTTTCAATAACAGCAAAGCACGTACAGGGCTTAGATGGGATCAAGAGTTGCCTGGCGGAAAAGCTTGTTTATATGTCTTCTCTTGACGTGCTTTTGTTGATGACCAATCCTTTTTTCTATATTCTGTGAAATAACCTGGAACAAAAAAATTAATCAAAAACAATTCCTTCATGTCTATTTTAAAGAGTAAAAGAAACAGTAACTAAAAAAATAGGTACTCGAAAATAAGTAAAATGTACTCATTTTTGAGTACATTGTTTCAATTTTGAAAAAGACATGTACTCAAACATGAATAAAGATGAATAAGAAGAGCAAATCTTACCTACATAGTCTGCCTTCACAAATCCCATTAAATAAATATCAACAATTACAATCAAGACTTTTTGAGAATTGAACCCATATTTTCAGGCACCGCAGTCCGGCGTTTTATCCATTAAACCACCAGGGCGACATTGGTAAATTTTAAATTGAATAAATGTTAAAAAGGTGTGCCAAAAGGCAAGGAAGTTAGATAATTGAGTTGTAATAACTCAGTTTCCATTTAAGCAATTGACATAAAATAATGTGGAAAATCATCTTCTGAACACCTATTTTAAGTTTGTCAGTTCGCTTTCTTAAGATGGCTTGAACAAAAGCTGAGATGCGCAATATTAAATCACACTGCTAATTTATAAGTACGGTTACTTAAATTTGAGTACGTCATCGCTCATTTAGGATGCAGTTATACTTAAAAAAACGAGTATGTTGAAGTACTCATTTTTAAGTACTATTTTTTTAACAGTGTACTATAAAGAGTAACAGATATTTAAACAATGCTAAAAATCAATAGAATAAAAAAAACCTAGCTATTAAAAACCAATTTTATCATCGATGAAATGGCAAATGCAGCGCATAACTAAAATGCCATACTTCTAATGAAATTTTTATAAATAACATGCATGAATATGCATACTCATGCCGGAAACGATAAAGAGATAATACAAAAAGAAAACTAACATTTAAATAAATCCGATACTAAATGAAATCAAAGGAACGAAGTTTCGCCTTAAAGGAGGAGTAAAAACAATAACTTTCTTTAAAAACCAATAATTCGAACAGAATATGCATTGTCCCAAACTTCCGGCATTTTAATATGCTTGCGCTCTCTTCAGTAGCTGTTGAAGCAAAAGTCTTTTTTTTAAAAACTATTTTCTTCGGAGCAAATTGAATTAGTAACTGATATAAAAAAAATTCCAAATCCAAGTTTCCCTCGTTGTTGCACGGGGCATATCTTTCGAAATTCGAGAGAAGGGGCGATTAAATATTTAATGCGCGGAGGAATTTCTTCGTGTGCAGTTCGTCTTTCTTGACAGCTTAAGATGTACAAATAAAACATAACTGCGCCCTAGGGAGCAATTCTCTCTGTTGACCATGTGTTGCTGCTGCTACTGTCACAGACAGACAGTCAGTATGTTTTTTTTTTTGTAAAAATCTACAGTTTTGTTCCGATCTTGATGAAAATTTTAATTCTTGACCTTCAAAGCAAGGGGAAGATGACTGTCTACATGAAATTTCGAACAATCATCCCCTTCCACCTTTCCCACCCATTTACTCGCTTAACCCCATTGACTCAATGAGGATAGATAAACGACGCATTCTGATTGACTGATGAGAATATATATTCAATATACCGCCAAATAAATAAAAATGTCGCCAAATAATAAAAAAATGTCGCCAAATAATAAAAAAAATGTCGCCAAATAAATAAAAATGTCGCCAAATGAACTAAAATATGGTCCTATATGTAAAAATATCACCAGAATGGCGAAAGTATTCTCAAAGTGATAAATTAATATAAATTTGTACATTTGACCTTCAATACAAGAGAAAGGTCACTGTATGCATGGTATTTGAAAAACTACTCTAGTTCCTCCCATTTATTAGCATGAAATATGTAACAGCTGCAATTTTTAAACCGCTTTTGTTTTCCGCCAATTCAGAATTTTCTAAATTTTCTGATGATAGTACATAACGTCCTGTTAGAAGGAAATAAAAACATTTATATAATCGTAAAGATGAGTCCTACCGTTAGTGAACTCCGACCTTCCGGAAGGATATTGTACGTTCTATCATTAACATGATGTTTCTATCGTGATATTCCAATACAGCTGATTTGTATGAAGTTTCATCACAAAAGTTAAAAAAAAATTTTATCTGTAACATATTTTTAGATAAAGCACGGGCCGCGACCTGAAGCGCGGGGACCCTGTGTGTTGGCACGCGTCGCACTCCCCTAAGGGTGGCCCTTACTTCTACAGTAGACCCACGATACAGCGAACAGTCAGAGCTGATATCAATGGAATGGAATATCAATGTAACGAGGTAAAAAATAAATACTATAACAAACAAATTTATCAATTGATTGGGACATTCAGGAACGGTCGTTGTTAGGAACGCTTACATTGTAAAAAAATTTACTTAAAAATGAGTACCTGAACCCTGTTTGTAAAATAAAATGGGCTTAAAAATGAGTACATGGACATACTCGTTTTTCTTTGATTACAATTGCATCGTAAATGAGAGATGGCATACTTAAATGTAAGTAACCGTTCTTTCTCAAAAGTGAAAAGTGTGATTTAATATTGCTAATATCAGATTCTGTTCAAGCCATCTTAACAAATCGACCTGACAAACTTAAAACAGGTGTTCAGAAGATGGTTTTCCACGTTATTTGATGTCGATTGCTTAAATGGAAACTGAGTTATTACAACTCAATTATTTTACTTCCCATTCTATTGGAATTCCTTTTTAACTTTACTTCTGTTTATAACTTCTTCACGTCGCCCTGGTAGCTTAACGGATAAGGTTCTGGACAACGATGCCTGCATATCTGTGTTCGATTCCCGGTAAGCCTTGGTTGTAATTGTCGATGTTTATTGAAATTGAGTTATGAAGACAGCCTATGTAGGCACGGAGCTGTTCTTTTTATTCATTTATACTCATTCTGGAGCTACGATAAGTGTCGAATGTACTCAAAAATGAGCGCGTTTTACTTATTTTTAGTACCTATTTTTAACAGTGTACGGTACACCGTAACTTTAACAATGTTATCCTTTCCCAATTTTCGCATTCAGTCCCCCTTTATCCAAACTGGAGGGTTATACACCGAAGAAATTCGAAATAATACCCCCCGAAACAAAGCAACTCTCACATCCTCGTCGAGAGCGAATCGGCAATCCCTTAGCGACCCCCGAGCTTATCCGAAGATAAATCTCGGCTCTCGTCTCCACTAAGAGCCCCGACGCCGTGGAGATGGAAGTCTCGGAAGGGCTAATTAGAGGGCTTTACAAGCACCGAAATGGACGAACATGGGCTGATGCAAGGGGGGGATCGATCTTTTTTTGGGATATTTTGGAGGTAAAAAATACAATGGGTTTCGCTGGGGTACAATGGGTTTATACTTTCTGGTCTCATTGTTAAAAATGATTCCTCTGATTTGACGAAAGTATCGCTATGTAGGCTGTGATTTAATCTTTGGGATGAAATAATAAATAAATTCGCGTCGAAAATCACAATTTATATCGTTATTTGTGAGAAACGGTCATTTTTACGAAAAATTTAACCGGAAGATAATTAGCGAATCGTCGAATTTGAGCAATCATTTTTAGTTGTGCTGTTCTTGCTTACTAATGATTTGGTTGTAATAAATGTAATAATAAAAGTATTGTTGTGGGGTCTTGCTTTCTGCGCGCATGTGAATAGAACATTTCAATAAGGGTAATTCTGAAATAAAATTCGGAGTTGTCTGTGTTGCTGCATGATCAACACAAACAGTGGAAAAACACTGTTAAAAATTTCAGTTCAGTGATGTACCATATCTTGGTGCAAAACAGAGGTCTGCAGCAAATTACACAATATTATGGTGGAATCTAGGTAGAACCAAAAATCTTTTATCGAAAAAAATAGGATTTTTACCAATAATGGGTTCCACCTCTTTAACTGCAACCGAAATTTTCGCTGTCGCTACATCAACAAGCCGAGGAATCACATCCAAGAAAGACACCGACGAACAATAGCCTCCGTGGCCCAGTGGATGAAGGCGTTGAGCTGTGAATCAGAGGATTCCTGTTTCGAGCCCGATCGGTGGACTTGATAAAGAAAAGTAAAAAAGTTGTATTCTACGGTTGTCAGCTTTGATACAAAAAGTACTACTACTAAAATACTAAGAAAACTCGAATTTTTAGTTTTATGCAACGTTATGAGTTTTGGTGCAATGTTTCACCACTAAATGATATCCGTGGTAGTATCCTAAAATGGTGAAACTAAGCATCAAATGTTGGTGCAAGGCAAGGATAGTGAAGACCATATATATATATATATATATATATATATATATATATATATATATATATATATATATATATATATATATATATATATATATATATATATATATATATATATATATATATATATATTTATTTATTTATTTAAGAGTTTTTAAGAGTTTAAATTATATTTTAAAGATTGCATTTAGTATGGAAAAATTGTAAAAGATTTGCATAATAAATTAAGCGTATTAAAATAATATTAGCTGCCACGAGAGCATGTCCATGAATTTTGAAAGAGTAAAATGGGAGTCGAAACCATCATGTCAATGCATTTGTATTGGACATATTAAATGAGTTACAATTTCAATCAAGTAAAATACGGGGACATAACAAAACAAGGACGGATTAGTAGTGAAGCTACCTGAACACAATTATTTACAGGTATTTACATTATATTGCTAATTAAAAATTAAATCACCAGTGTTACCCAACCGGGGATCGAACCTAAGTAGCAATGCCTGAAACACACAGCCAATGAGAATGATCAAAAACCGATAGTAAGGCGGAGCAAAAATGACGTCAAAAATGTGCTTTCCTTGCCCACTTTCAAAAAGCGAAAAACGAGCGCACCTTCTATATATAGTCTTCACTATCCTTGGGTGCAAGGTCGTAATAATTTTTAACAGTGTACTTAAACACATGAGGTATCAAGAGAATTCCGTCGAGTCGCCACGTATCCCCAGGCGTACGCGTGTACCACAGTTGAGATCCGCTGTCTATCATCCATTGAGGAGATATTATTATTTTTCTCGAACGGTTCCCCAACAACGTAGGGCCAGACATCCAGTTTATAATGAAGTTCCAAAGAACATAAACGAACTTTTTGAATATTTGAAATACTTTAAAAAGCAATTGCAGTCTCCAAACTGCGGCTCTCCCACCTGAAACAACATAAGCTCCAGTTTATTGCACGAATGAATTCGAATTTTCCAAATCCTTTCAAGTCCACAACTGAAAAAAAAATTTCAAGAAAACTCTTTTCTCATAACCCACTTATCCCCGGCTAGAGAAAACTCAAATACATTCTTTCTTATAAAACTCGCGATTTAGTAACTGAGCCAAGCCGAGAATCAAAATTCCCAAGAAAAATCCCAAGAAAAAAATCCTTTGATATAACAAGACCGTGGAGCTTCTATTTCCAGATCAAATGTTTATTTTCTTAGTGGTCCCACGCTTAATTCTGTAAACGAAGGAAGGGTTCCCGCGCTGATAAACCCATCGAATTCGAGGTATTTACCGGGGGCTTGGAAGGTATTGGGAGGCCGAAAAGCGGTTTGTATTCCCTTTCAGTTCTTGCAATGCGAAGAAGATCTTTCGAGCGAAAGTTTGGGAATCGATTCACACATAAATATTCGATTTTGGAAAGTCAATTCGGGTTCCAGGAAAGACTGTTTTAGTGGGTCTGCGCGGAGAGTTGGTGAAGAGTGGTATTTAACTTCAGCGGAATAAATTTAAATTAATTTATATTAGTGGATAATCAATATAGGTTTGGTCGATAGGTGAAATTTGGGTCTTCAAGTTTCAAAACCAGATAAATAACTTTTGGCATATTTTTTGAGACAAACACAAAAACTAATTCAACTTCAGCAGAATAAATTTAAATTAATTTATATTTGCGGATAATCAATATTATTTTATATCAATAAATGAGATATGAGCCCTCAAGTATCGAAACCAGATCACTTTTCACAAATTTGCCAAAAGAAACACACAGAAACTCATTAATTGCATTACTTATAGAATAATTTTATCTTAATTTTTCATAAATTGGTGTTAGATAGACACGCCTTAAATTTTTTTTAGTATTTCTTTGATATATATATATATATATATATGCATGCATGCATGCTTGGTTTTGCAACCAAGCTATGTGATCTATCTGGTTTCGGAATCTATCTGGCTCTGCAATAGGTGCGCAATGACTAAGCACATCTTGATCTAACTGCTTTTGAAATTGATTTCTTTACTTATCTGGTTTTGAAACTAACTGTTACTTTCACACATTAAAATGAATATTATATAGCTGCTTTGGAATGTTACGACTTCGCCTATTGATAGATATGTAGGAATAATTTGAATAAATGTCATAGAAAGAAAGTTTATCTACTTGGAGAGGGAAACTAGAGAATTCATATACCCCAGCATTTCAATGAAACCGATCTAAATACATATATATGCAGGTAGGTTTTAACGTTGAAAAATGATCTCGGTTTAAATATAAGTATATATTCCTAAAAATTTCCCTGTATAGTCCTATCATTATTAGTTGAGTCTTATGTCTCCCTAAATCAAATATATTTAGAAGGGTATATGTGATTAAATACATGTGATTAAATAATATCAAGATATGACTATAGGGGAACTTCTAGTGCCAGTGCTATGGTTACAAAATTGGGGAGGACACGGTACCATCTTAACTTTTTTACTTTTGTTTTATTTTTGACTTTTTAAATCAAACTTTTAATTAGTTTTAACTTTAAACAATATTTAACATAAAAATTAATTCTATAATTGTTCGTTGTTTTTTAAAATTAAAATTTTTAAGCTTATTTTAAAACGCTAAAGTCTTAAAAAATATTTATATATTTTCATCAAATTTTTTTGATCCTTTGAACTATAATACTTTAAAAAACTTTGTATACTACGTATTGGATGTTTGTATAAATAGTTATTCATAATAACGCAAAATATTTTTCATAAAACATTTTTTTACTTTAGTAATTTATTTCAAACAGCTACTACTCACAGAGATAATTAGCATGCTAATTTTTAATATACACTAATAGTAGATACTTTTCGTGTTTGATGATGAAAACTTTCCCAACGATGATAAGCGTTTCGAAAACCAAACTCTCAGAAAAATCGATTGTTTTCGTTCCTTGAAAAACGCAATACATCATCCAGCATAAAATCTAAAATAACCCATTAAGAACATAGATAGAGTTATAGAATTTTGAAAGCATATTTATAAATTTTTAAACTATAATGTTAGCAAATAAAAAAAATCCAGAAGTTTACAATTTTTTGGGGGAGATGACCTAAGGGCAGTATTTTTAGGATCCATGATTTCAAATCGTCACTTACATTTAATACATTCTTAAATTTTAGAAATAGAATTGAAATGTATATGTTAGACTTTGTGGATTTGAGGTGTTTAGAAGTTGAAGTTGGTTATTGATGTTGGTCTTGAAGTTGGTTATTGAAGTTGGTCTTGAAGTTGGTTATTGAAGTTGGTCTTGAAGTTGGTTATTGAAGTTGGTCTTGAAGTTGGTTATTGAAGTTAGTCTTGAAGTTGGATATTGTTTCTGAGTAAATTTTATGCAAATAATATGATTCGTTTGCATAATTCCTATGGGAAAGATCCCAAACTTTCGGCTTTCGTGTTCATTAGTAAATCGTTGTTCAAGTTGAACAATTTACCTCATATTGAACTGCGTTTTCTTTTACAAAGTAAATGTACACATCAACGAGATATTTTTTGTATACATATGTCCCATGTATAAGGGATTGTTGTATACTTTTTATTTGGTTTAAAATGAACAGTTAAAATATTTTATTTTCCTTTTTCCAGATGTAATGTTTCTTTCTATTTAATTCTATCATTGTATGCTTTGAATTTTTCTGGTATATGACATAATTGATTTAATGAAAAGTATTATTTTATAACACCAGCAAAATGGCAACTTTACCTCATTAATTAAACTCATTAAACAAAAACTTTAGACGATATCCGCAAAAAAAAAAAATCGTTTTCTTTAATATACAGATAAAAAAACACTCTTCTCTAGGTGCAGTTGGTAAAAAACATTATTTTTACTATTATTACTAGCTCATATTTTTGATAATTATTTTTTAAAACATAAATTGAAACTTTAATCTTATATTAAACTCATGGCGGCTAAAATATAATTCATTTTTTGATGGAATGAGAAATATTCCTTTATATTTAATGTCTTTTTATTGGTATTACTTAAAAATCACAATACATTTTCATGTGATCAATAACCATTCTCATAAAACAATTTACAGCAAAATTACTTGTAATTTCATCAGGAAATTGCCATAAAATCGAAGCGATATTACGCAACGTGTCTTAAGACCGAGTTTTACGTTTACCATGACATCCTTTGTTATATAAAAACTGAACTAGAAAATTATCTATAAAACACACTACACACCTTTCCACAAAGGCAATCTGTATCAGATATGAAACACAGCCTTTAAAATATACGACACGGGTATGAATTTTCCGGTGCTATCCCTCCCCATGCGATATAACCACGGTCATAGGCTTATAAAGGGATTTTACGCCATATCTCTGGATCTAAAAACCATCTAAACTCTCAACGCCAGGCAAGAAAATGTGAGTGATAAAAAAAGAAGATACACTGGAAGCGATATGGCGCAGCATATTAGTATTGAGCAGCCTGAAGTGGAGGACTTACGATTAATAAAGTTTTGTGGTTCTTCCCCTTTCTTTCGCTACCTGTAACACTTTTGTCGTAAAGTTCTTCTACGGTATAAAATATGAGATATTGGGTCCAACCAGGAAAAGTCAAGAAAGTAATAAATGCAAGAAGCGTGCTTTTATGGCACATGGAAAAGACTAGGAGAAAATTGGTAGAGGAAGAATAAAAAAAAAAAATGGCGTCGCTCATCCCATGATCTTTCCGCCATGACACAGGATAAATGAAGCCAATGAAAATGGCGCGAAAGACCATTTTAGAATTTTTTTCCCATCCACATTCCAGCTTTCTATCATACTGGCAAACGAATTTCACGGTTTCCTGGATAAGATGGTGCATGCCAATTTCCTCCCCTTTCCCCCCCTTCTTGTACTCAGGCTGATCGAAGTCAATCTTTCTTCCATTTTTTGTTGTTGTTATTATTTTTGCTAACCCTGAAGGCACAGAAAAATCCGACCATGTCACTGCGAAAGCGACGCGTTCGTTCCATCGCCCAGCCCTGGCTCACGGCAAATTGAATGGAGAAAAGTTGCGAGAAAATAAACAACTGATAGTGGAAGATACAAAAGTAAAGTAAAAATAAAAAAAGTGGGGAAGAGTTTTAAGCCTTTAAAGTCTCTCGGATTTTATACGTGTATATATTTTTCTTAGGCAGCTGCAATCTTCGGCTTCTCCTGAAATTCTCCTGGAATTTAAGTTTTTTTTTTTTATCTGTTTTCTTTCTTTGCGCAACGGTCGGTCGAATTGCTCGACAGGCGCCGTAACTGAATTGTCGGGAAGAGGACACTGTTTTCGCATGAATACTTTTTATTAGTATTAAACTTCCTATCTGCCACACAAAATGGCGGAGAAAGTTTCTGGCATTCGACGGCTTGAATCGAATTCTGAAATAGGAAACGTAAGCAACCGCATTCTTTTTTTTTGCAACTAGTTGTTCCAGACGTTACTTATCTGGGAAGGAATAAGAAATAAAGCAGGAATAGTTCCGCTGAACAACATCGCAAATAAAACTGTCAATAGGATGCCTTATGCATCCAGGTTCTTTGTATGTATATTTTTATAACGACACAACTTTTCGAACATAAATATTTTGTGAAAAATCAATACAGTGTATTTTATTAGAAAAATATCATTTTAAAAATACCTTTTAAAATTAATAAAATCTACCACAAAGTTATTTGAGAAGTTTCGGCTTCTGAGGTAAATGCTTGCCAGTTAGCGAGGTGAAGAAACTATGCTATTATGATACACTGTAAAAAAAGTGCTTAAAAATGAGTACACGAATGTACTCGTTTTTCTTTGTACAATTTCATCGTAAATGCATCTGCTCTTTTTACTAATTTTTAAGTACATGTCTTTTTCAAAATTGAAATTTATGTCTTCGGAGCCATGATAGGCATCGAATGTATTAAAAAATGAGTACATTTTACTTATTTTTGATTACCTATTTTTAACAGTGTTGTCTCACCATTACCCGCGTATTTAGGAAAATATCGTGATGTGTTTTACCGTAATATAAATAGATCTTATGACCTTCGAACTCAAACACAATAATATACGTTAGGGCAAACAGAGATATATGCCGATTTATGGTAACCTAAAATAAATGGAGGTCATTTTCTAAAAAACAATCATAGCCTATTTATCTGCCCTCCACATAGCTTTACGTGTCCAGAAGATACTTTTTATACCAACTTTTAAAGTTACTAAACTTATATATTTATTACATTTTATCGGAAATTCCTTGCGAAAATCGAAAATTTAAACAGGTTTATTGATCAATGATATAGTATAAAATAAACTTTTTGTTTCTTATTAAAACATTACAAGTATTTATATTTGGTGTAGTTGAAATATGATCTGTATCATATTTTATTTATCGTTGAACGTAAAATGGAAATACTTTTGATAAGTTATCAAAAGAATAAATTAGAAATAGGGAATTTCATTTCACATAATCCGAAAGTCAAGCTTTTCATTGCATGACTTTTTCCCTAGTCCTGTGTCGAAAGTGTCTCAAAAACCCAATTTTATTCCTTTTCCCCCTTTATGCTTTCGTAATTTTTTTTACAAGAATAAAATGCCTAAACTTCGAATTGCCTATCAAAACTTTCGCCATTGATATGCAGTACCATAAGCGAACAAAATGAATGCGGACGAAGCGAAGTTTCCTTTTTTTTTCTACAAATCATTTAGAGCATGAAAAATCGAGGCAATTTGTATTTCGGATCGTAAACATACGTCAAGCATTTCTTGACATTTCTATGATATTCCGAAAAAGGATTTCTTCTTTATTCCTAAAAGGGTACAAAAAACACGAGCTCCATAGCTTTTCAAATAGAATTTTGAATGGAATCTATTAAAGCCCCCTTTTTTACCACCTTTGGCAAAAGATAACAAGGAAGATCTTTTCTTTTTGACTTGTGTGTATCAAAAACTTTTCAATGGTTTCTATTTGTAAGTAAAGAGGAAGAGGTTTTAACAATACAAAACAGCTATAAAGTTTTAAACGTAAGAAGTGATAGTTACAGGCGCTAAATTATTTCGCAAAAAAGCAAAGTCTAGAGAAACACTTTTTATTGTAAGCTGAAGGATTTCTGAAAAAAAAAATAGATTTAAACTTTTGAAGTCTTCCCATTCTTTTAGGGTAGTGTTTTTTGGTGTCTCCCGGAATGTACAATTAAATATGTTTAAGCCGCGAATGTGAGATTAAAAAAGAGCTGTGAGGATAAAGTATAATACCTATTGTGGTTCTCATAATTTTTAAGGTTTACTGTTACTCTTGTTAATTATACACTGTAAAAAAGTACTTAAAATGTGTACTTAAACCTACTCGTTTTTCTTTGAATACAATTGAATCGTAAATGAGCGATGACGTACTCAAATTTAAGTAATCGTACTTTCTCAAATATAAGCAGTGTGATTTAATATTGCTAATCTCAGCTTCTGTTCATGCCATCTTAACAAACCGACCTGGTAAACTTAAAATAGTTGTTTAGAAGATGGTTTTCCACATTATTTGATGTCGATTGCTTAAATGGAAACCGAGTTATTACAGCTTAATTGTCTTACTTTTCATTTTTTTGCACACCTTCTTAACATTTCTTCTGTTTTTCTTCTTCTGAACAACTATTTTATTAAAAAGGTGTGCCAAAAGAATTGAAAGTAAAATAATTGATTTGTAATAAGTTGGTTTCCATTTAAGAAATCGACATGTAATAATGTGGAGAACCATCTGTTGAACAACTTTTTTAAGTTCGTCAGTTCGCTTTGTTAAGATGGCTTGAACAGTAGCCGAGATTAATCAATATTAAATAACACTTCCCTTTTTTGAGAAAGTACGATTACTTAAATTTGAGGACGTCATCGCTCATTTACGATGCAATTGTACTCAAATAAAAACGAGTAGATTCAGGTACACACTTTTAAGCACATTTTTTTATGGTGTTAACAACATACATTTTTTTTCTAGAAATATTTAAATTTGAAAAATAATAGAATCAAAAAAGTCTTTTCAAAGAAAGCTCGCCGAGCCTTTTCATCACAAACAAAACCCACCATTACCTAAAACATTTCAATCCCCAGTCACAACCTTCCACTTCCAGAATCTATCAATAGAGAGTCCCATGCTGGGCCGGGATTCCATTGAATTTCGTATGAGGACGGGCGCCATTAATTGCCTATTCTCAGCAGTTAGGGATCAACCGATGTTCATTTTACTCCCTGCGGAATGCACGTCACGTGGGTTGAGTCACGGAGCTCACGGCAGGAGATCCCGCCATTCATCATAGTCCGAAACCTAATTTCGAGAAAGTCAACAACACCGCGCTGGAGTGTAGAGGAGGGGGACGCGCCAGGCTGGAAGATCCTATGTCTTGATGCTGGAGTGAAATCAATCAAAGATGTTCACCATGTTAGAGTCCTTTTGGTGTAAATTTATTTGAGGTGTCACATATGCTTTTAGGTAGTGTTGTATTTTTTTTGTTTTAAATGAAGAGACGAGACATTTGTTGTGTTCCTAACTGAGTCGGGTTTTTATAATTCGTAACGTGATTTAAAAATGTAAAATTTAAATTAATTTTTATAGTATATACAAGTATAACTATTAATAAAAAAAATTCTTAAAAAAAGCTTTGATTACATTAAATGTACTTTAAATTATAAAAAAAAAGTAGACAATTGAGGCGCTGACATGGGGAAGACAGTTCCTTAAACAGACCTGGTGGTCGTTCGTCTGTTTGTATTCGCCATCCTCTATGAGTATTATTAGTATACTTAAGAATGCAGTGGACTAGCAAAAAACTTTTCCTTTTAGTTTTCAAGCTAACACTCTGAATTTTTTCCAAGTATTTACAATGCTCATTCAACATGGGCAAAACATTTTGGTTTGAAAATAATAAAAACTTTTTAATTTAATTAAAAAAATATATAATTTTTTTTAACTGAAAATGTACCATGCGCAATTTTTTTTTTAGCGAATAATTTTTATTGTTGCATTTTTGAAATCGTTTTATATACCTAACTAAATTTTTGCATGTGTAAAACAATTAAAAAGAATATTTCTTTAAAACAAATGAACTTATTTAGATTTCCATTAAAAAATGTAGTAAAATAAAGATATTTTCGAACAATATTCAAAATATAAAGATTAATATTCGACTTTCCTATAAGAAACATGCAAAAATCATTGTCTATCAGTATGTAGAATATTTAAAAAAAAGTTTCAAGATTCTAGTAAAAAAACTAATGCACATAGACCATTTCGAAATATTATCTACTATCGAATTTCACATGGTTAGAAACATGCATTTTTGTAAAATATGTATTAATGATTTTTTTTTGCAAAATACATGGATTATATACACATTAGATGGGGCATTTATACAGTAGTGCTTATAAATATAAACAACAGTGTTATTTATAGCAAAAAATAAAATAATCCTAATTTTGATGGATTTTTGGTTTTTCTACTGTAGCTTTAATACTAGTTCAGTTATACTTATATATAAAAAGTTTAGCAGTAATTTCAATGTAGTTAAAATTCAAGTGTATCCATGCACGGAAATACTGTGTGTAATAAAGCAACACAAAAAGTTAACTTAGTTCTGAAGAGTAAATGTGTGGTACACAGAATGGTCGCAAATTGTTGAGCGTTGTACATTAACAACACATAATAAACCATTCTGTTCGCTATACTTAAACTATTTTGTTTCAAAACTAAGCGACTTGTTTAAAATATAAGCGAAGTAGTTGGTTAAAAGTAATGTTTTATTTTGCTAATACAGCTAAGCAATGACCATCGCCCAACGTTTTGTGACTACATGAAACAAATATAAATATTTTATATTCTCTCTACTAACTTTATCGTTATTCTAAATGGTAGAGATTTCCATTTTTCTTCTTTATCTGAGTGACTTACTTAAATCAAAAAGCGAAATGCCCCTCGATAAATTAAACAACTCATTTTCTGTGGAAGACAGTAAGACGAGGCCGCTCGAAAAAGAACGAGGGGGGAGAGGGGGGGATGACGATTCCGAAAAAAGAAACTCCCCCCCAAACCGCGAAAATCAAAATGATTAATGACGTCCAAGTAATGTGTCGTAATGATATGCTAATTGTAGCAGCTTCACAAAGGGAATCCATCGGCCGAGTTGAGAGAAAAAAAGCTTCTTATTCGAATGGCAGACGATAAAGCGTGAGGCTCGAAGGAATTATTATAATATTGTGTTTCGCCGCAGTTGACTCACGGGAATGCTCTTAATGGACGTTCGCAAAAAGGGAGGAGGGAGGGGGGGGGGGGATCTAATGACCCCCATCCACGAAAATTCGGGGTGTGACTGTGACCATCAACTAAGCACCCCTGATACAGATCTAAAAATATGTGCGCTCAGAACGGTGGAAATTAGTAGCCGTGTCTGGCAACGTAAATTATGGAAGATCAGACGATTATTAAGTTATATCGATTTTTACGGTTTATTATTCGACCTCGTTTATCATTTTTAAACGTGACCGCGTACGTACTTTAGCTGGCGGAGAAACAAATATTAGCTCTTGTGGAATGTATTTACTTGCCGTTTATCGCAATTATGCCCTATCGGATCTCAACAAGTACAGGGCTCTGTCGACAGCGATATCGGTAAATGAATTGCACTGCTTTTATTACACTTCGGAAGAGTAGACTTAGTGCTGTATCGTGTTTACATATTTTATGGCTTTTTCTCTCCCATTTTCATACATGTATATATATATATATATATATATATATATATATATATATATATATATATAT
Organism: Troglohyphantes excavatus; assembly: GCA_963932185.1. Taxonomy (NCBI): domain Eukaryota; kingdom Metazoa; phylum Arthropoda; class Arachnida; order Araneae; family Linyphiidae; genus Troglohyphantes; species Troglohyphantes excavatus. Next base: position 26,808,513 of record OZ010668.1, on the reverse strand, counting down.
ATATATATATATATATATATATATATATATATATATATATATATATATATATATACATGTATATATATATATATATATATATATATATATATATATACATGTATATATATGTATATATATATATATATATATATATATATATATACATGTATATATATATATATATATATATATATATATATATACATGTATATATATATATATATATATATATATATATATATATATATATACATGTATATATATGTATATATATATATATATATATATATGTATATATATATATATATATATATATATATATATATATATACATGTATATATATATATATATATATATATATATATATATATATATATATATATATATATACATGTATATATATATATATATATATATATATATATACATGTATATATATATATATATATATATATATATATACATGTATATATATATATATATATATATATATATATATATATACATGTATATATATATATATATATATATATATATATATATACATGTATATATATATATATATATATATATATATATATATATATATACATGTATATATATATATATATATATATATATATATACATGTATATATATATATATATATATATATATATATATATATATATACATGTATATATATATATATATATATATATATATATACATGTATATATATATATATATATATATATATATATATATATATTATATATATATATATATACATATATATATATATATATATATATATACATGTATATATATATATATAATATATATATATATACATGTATATATATATATATATATATATATATATATATATATATATACATGTATATATATATA